>QLOH01001014.1:0-198468 GCA_026901365.1 Sesbania bispinosa
GCCCCCGAGGTGCAGGATGACCCGTCACATCTTTCTGACCCCGAGGGTAAGGGCGACCCCCAGGCTGACATTGATGACGAGGTTGACCCTGAGCCTGATGTACAACATCCTCCGCACCGGGGTGCCAGCTCTAGTTCCACTCATGAGCGGGACCGTCATGGTAGGGTTACCATCTGACCTTATGGAAGAGTGTGAGTTTCTACAATTTTTTATTTCTTTTGTATTTTGAATTTTTATAAGTGTTTAGTGTTAACATTGAATTTCTTTATTTTGCAGTTAGGTGCCTAACAACCCCCTATCGTGGTCATTGGTCATGCGATCCGATCACAATTCTGGGGTTCTCACTATTTGTGGGAGGTCACCCCGAAAGATGTGAGGGACAAGTGGTGGGAGGAGTTTACGGTAAAATGCCTTTATTTTACATTATTTTTTTTATAAGTTATGACATTTTCAAATGACTTATCCTAAAGTTTTTTTTGTAAAGCAAAGTTACTTGGGCCCGTGAGGATGAGGCCCAAATTAAGAAGGTGTACGAGCAGAGGATTTCCAAACGCCTTCAAGATATACTCAACAAGGCCCGGACGAGTGGGACTAGGCCCACTTGGTGTGGTGAGGAGGCCTGGGAGGGTCTTTTGGGCTATTGGGCCTCTGATGAGTTCAAGAGAAAGTCCGCTCGTAACAAGATCAATCGGGCTTCTCGTCGAGGCGGAGCTGTCCACACCACAAGCCACAAGGCTCACATTGAGGTGGCTCTAGATATGGTATGTATAAACATACTTTTCTATATTATTTTTAAATTTGTAATTAAAATAATTATTTCGTGTAATTTTTCTGTGTAAGCTCGAGAGCTTGAGCGGGCTGTAGATCCAGATGAGTTTTTGTGGCCACCCACATAAAAAATGATGGTGGCTAGGTAGACGATTGAGCGTGGTCCACATATGTAAGGAAAAATTATACTTAACAGTGTTTTTTATATAATTTGATATATTTTCAATAGAATAACTAACTAATTATAAGTTCATCTCTACTTAACAGACAAATTACCAGAAATGCCAGAGGGAGGTGGAGTCACAGATGGAGGACAACTCCATCACTAATGGGTCCACCAAGTTATAGATTTGGAAGAATGTTGTTGGTGGCAAGACTCGAGGCCGTTGTTATGGTACCGGGGACTTGTCAAGAAACATTCGTCCTGGTGTGACCAGCGGGAGCGACGAGTCTCGGTAGTCGTCTGATGAGGCGCTGAGGCAGGAGGTCGTTGAAGCAAAGTTGCAGGCCAACCGAGCTGAAGAGACGGTTGACCACTGTCAGGCGCAGTATGCACAGTTGGAGGAGGACTTCACATGACTCCGACAACAGTTGCAGTTAGTGTTGGATGCCCGCAGTGCAGGTGCTTCTACTAGTTTCAGTCAGGCTCAGGAACACTCGCACTACGACAACGACCTGGATAACCAGCCCCTAGACAATGACCAGCCCCATATTTTTTTTCTATATGGGTGTTTTTATATTGTCTTTATTGTTTTTCTTTATATTTTAGATCGTTAACAAATATGATATAAAATTTATAAAATAAATAAAAAATAGAATTTCTATAATAATTAAACCGAAAATCCATAATTTAAAATAAAATTAAATATAAAACCGTAAATTTAATTCAAAAAATTAATATAATTATTAGCGACAACCATGACCGTCACTAGTAAAAAAAAATAGTAATTTATTTATTTGCAACGGACTTCAGCATAGCGACGACTTTAGCTTCAAGCGAGCAGACGCTAAGTACCGACGACTGATTTTGCTCGTCGCTACTATATTAACGACGTCTGTATGGTATGTCGATTTTTCCTCCTCGTTAGCAATTAAGGATACCTTTTCTATAGCTTTATATGAAATATTTATTAAAGGATTTTTGTTTGTTAATATACTCCCACTTGATTTTAAGAAGGAATGCATTAACATTTTACACACACATATATATATAATATATATATATATATCAACATAATGTGTTCTTTATATACATTAAAGTATTAATTTTAATAAGATATTATTATATATATATATAGAATTTTCAAACATATGTAAATATATATGTATACATTAAAATGTAATATATATATATATATATATTAAGTCGAGTAATTTATCAAGAATTACTCTGAATCCCCGCCCATATAGGCAAACATTATTACATCTGTTTAAAAAATGATTATATCTATTAACACGTAAAAAATATAAAATATAGGTTACTCAATGCTTGGGAACATGTTCATCTACTCATAGGTTCCAAATGGAGTTTGGGGACACATGTGTAACTCTAGAAACAAAATGAAGAGACTCGTACCAGCAAATATTCAAAGATGATTTTAATATAGTCAGCAGGTTATCTAACCTACACTAACTGGTCACTCACTTAAAAAAAGGTCATACAAAGTAGAAGGACCCTAAGATTTAAGAGATTTTTTACCAATATATATATGTAAGAGATGTTATAGGTTCTGTTCTTAGCGGTTTCTCGACCCACCAACTGCTACCATGATTGCAGATTTCTTTTTTTTCTTGGGCTCTGGACCATGGGTGATCACAGCGCTGGTATGTAAAAGGGTTCCTACAGTGATTTGCTTACTTAAAAATTCTTCTTAGGACTATTATCACTTTTTCAATGGGTGCCTTCTAGCGTTAGTCATTAAAAAGCTGTGGCACCGGTGTACAGTTTTTACATGTTGTAACACGTAATGCAACCGGGAAAATTTCAAAATTAAATTTTAAATAATTAAATTTTTAAAAATTACAACTTAAAACCTGAGCTTTGTAATCCCAGAAAAGCGTATCAAATTGGATTTGTTAACAAAAATCATACTCATAGTTTATATATTTTCTAAACATGATTTGACACAGATGAAATCAGTGTTTGTATTGATTTGTTCCCTGATCTACAATCTTGCAAAGGAACCTTCTCTAATGGGAAGAGAACAACTCAGTAGTGTTGGTGCATGTGCTTTGTGAGGGTGTGTATTGACTTTGGATAATTTGCAGAGTTGCAGTAGCAGCATTTCATGAACATTGCATCACAGATTTAGATATACTAGAAAACTTACTTACATTCACATAATTCAAAATACAAAACTACATAAACATTATGGAAGGATCACAAGAGTTAATAGGAACATATACTATACTCTGAACGAAAAAAAACCCCAATAAGAACAACCCCCTCGATTTCCTCAAGCTCTCTGTAACCCCACCGTTATCTCCACATCCCTCCCACAACCTGCTTGTAACATTTCAAATTATGAAATATTTTATAAACTAAAATAATAATGGAAGAGCTGTTATAACATGGAAGTGGGTTGGGATGAGAGGAAATGGAGTTAGAAGCATAGAGAGGTAAAAATCACAATTTAAGGAATTAGTATGCTCGCTCAGACTGCGCTTGAGTGAGGATATCAATAAAATAGAGGAATTCCAATCTGGTTTCCTCGCTCAGGCTGAGCTTAAGCGCAACTTGAGTGCAGAAAACGGAGATGAATTTAAGAAATTCAGCTCCAACTGCGCTTGGGCACAGCCTGAGCACAGGAAACAGAGAGCAGTTGAGGAAATTCAGCTCAGACTGAGCTTAAGGGCAGCCTGAACGAGAATTCGCGCTTTGGATCCTTTGCCTTGCGCTTGAGTTGTGCTTAAGCGAGCTCTGAGCGCAGGCACAATTCCTGCACCTTTTAAGACATTAATGTTAGGGCTGCAACCTCATTCTTTCACTTTCCTTTCACTTTTAGAGAGAGAAATAGATTATTCTAGAGAGAGAAAGCTCCATTAAAGGCTCAAGAAGGCTTCCCCATCCCTCATGATCATCAATCCTCCTTGGATCCTTCCCCCTCAACATCTCCTCTTCTCCATCTTCTCTTACTTCCAAGGTGAGTGTGACCACATACTCACTCTCATGCTAGGGAGCTTTCCATGAATGATTCCACTCCCTCTATTCCCTTTCTTAATCACGTTTATTTAGCCACGGTTGTTGCAACCCCTTGTAAAGTATTTGTCTAACCGCGGTTAATATAAACCATGTTAAAACATTAGACTAGCGGAGGTTAGTCAATGGAACTCCCGCTAATAAAAAATAATAATTGAATTCTCGTGCTTTAAGAGGAATACAATTTAAAATATTTTATATTTGTAAGTTTGAATTAAAAATTAAAATAGCTCCCGACTATTCACTCTTATTCTTATCTTCTCAAACCTTGAACCCAAAATCCACAAAGTCGAACCGAACCCTAAACCTAAAATTTGCTCAAGATGTGAGCCTCGTTGTTGCCGTTTTTCTCCCTGGAACAAGGCTGGGCTTTTTCCGATGAGGGGGTTCGGGTGTGGCCATGGTTGTCGATGGTTTTTTGGGATGAGGGGACGAACGATGAGCTTCACGGCACACACGACGGAACTGGCTCGGGACATGGCTGAAGCGCACGATTTCGGCACCAAGGAAAAGGAAGAGGTCGCCTGACGGATCTGGACACGGAGGACGACGACGATTTTGATGGCGATGTCATCGACGGAGACAGCGATAATCAGGTCGTGCCTTGGTCCTCCTTGGCGCCGCCTTCGATAGCGGCGAGTTCCTCCGGCAACGAATTGTCGGTTAGCAGATGCAACGACAACGATAACAGCAACAACGACAATTGAGATGCTTCTGTTTCTGAACCAGTAACGACAATTGCTTTGCTGAAACGACAGCGTGAGGATGATGCTTCAGATCGTGATCTCCAGGTTTAGATTGATTATTCTTATATTGATTATTCTTTTTTTTATGTGCGTAAAATCAGGAGGATCCGAACGGTTCAACATCTCAACGGAGGTGTGGTGGAGATTTGAGTGAGGAGGTGGCGTGTGGCGGAGAACCACCATCGAAGGAGTGACTGAAGCCGCGTGGGAGAGAATCCGACGCCGTTTGATGTTTGGGACACGAAGCTTCTCAGTCACATGATCGATGAGGTCGTATCACAAGATATTTGAGCTCTTCGATTTTTAACTTCTAATCTAACAACTTATAGCATTTACCAATTTTTGACCATCTCATTTACTATAGTTTGAGTACTGGATTTGATATTTCTTTATAGCTATCTCTTCAATTTGAATAATTTTTCTTTATTTCTTCAAGAAAAACCTTTCTCCAATTGGTTCTGTTCTCTATGATTTTGCAATGTATATATGTTGAGAAATTGATCACTCTTCAAATAGATAATATTCAGGGACTATATATTACCATTAATTAACTATGATAACTGTTTTGATTCAGGGACTATCTATTCACAGTATGTGTTGACATTTCTGGAAAAGTTAGATTTTAGTTTGGTTTTCACCAAAGGCTGCTTGAGATTGTAATTTCTTTTGCAGATAGTGAATCATGGCATGAAAATGAACTTATGCAGAGAATGAAGGATGCAGCAGCTGAGTTTTTCAAACTTCCAATAAAAGAGAAAGAAAAGTATGCAGTGTCCAATGGCATAAGATGCAGAGAAATTTGGACGTATCAGAAACCATACTAGAACATGAGTATGTTCTTTCGTTCTTTCTAATTTGTGAAACAATCTAATGATTCACCTTCTTTTAATTTCTGATTGGAACTTGAATTTATTTAATTTTTTGGCATCTACAGTAAGATTATTTGGCTTGGGGATTTGAATTATCGACTTGCTACTGGCTACGATGATACACATGAGCTACTTAAGAAGAATGATTGGCAAGCACTATTCAGGTACTAACATGTATACTTATACTTTCTCTAGTTTACTATTGAAAAAGACTATCATCATTTACTTGAGATGAGGTTGAGGGACAAGGTCAACCACGATGAAGACAAAGTAAATAACTTCCTCTATCCTCTCTTTCCCCCTTATTATTCTTTTTAAAAATAAAAAATCTAATAAAAGAAAAAGAGTACTGAACTTATTTATGGACAATCAGTTATTGCATTTCCCAACTGTAAGCCTCATCAATTTAAATGGTATACTTGGACCCATGAAAAGCTAACTTTTGTAATCCCAAGAGCTAGAGTTGTTGGTTGCCATTCTTCCAGACAACAATGGCTCACTGTTTGGTATGATTCTAAGTCACTCCAATATGATTATAAGATATTCTTGTACTTCACTTATTAATTTTCAGCTTTATTTAATTTGTTTCACTATCTATAAAAATGAGAATGCTTTTGCTTGCATATGTTTTCTTTTTCTTTTTCTCTCAAAGAATATGTTTTTGCTAAACACTTTTCTTGTCTATATTTCATCTCACAATTCAGTGGAGGATAACTCCATATTTCATGCTTGCACTGAAGAAACAAATTCTTAGACAGTATTTGGCAAATGTGGCACTAAAGATCAATGTCAAGGTTTGTTATTATTGGAATTTAAATTATCTATCAAGCCTTACAATCTGAAGTAACAAGTAGTTAATAATATATCTCCCAATTTCTAGCTAATAATGTATATTCTATTACTAAAGGATTTTAATATATATAATTCCTGCTTTCCACTTATGTAAGAGTTTAAAGTAACTGCTTTAATTTCTTTTATATATCTAACTTTTGTTAAGCATATAAATATCTCATTATTTTTGTGTATGTGTGTGTGCAGTATTCAACTATAGCCCTGGGGATGTGTTAGCTGTGAACAAGGCAGGGTATGATGCGTGCAAGACTCTCTGCCATCAGATCAGGCTTGCTACGGGACAGAACTATATCATCTGCAATTTTGTAGGTCACTAAAATTGTCATCAATGCTTGTAAATTTTAATTTTTTTTTCATGCTTAATAATTATATATTTACATGTAAATAACTTTCTCCATGCTAACTTGTTCTGGCCCCTGGGTCTGTTTCTTATTTTCTCAGAGGAAATATTTCATGTTTGGCAAAGTATCACTGTCTTAAAAGTAAGTTGATTTATCAACCATTACTTTAATATTTGAATTGATTGGTCTTTTATGTACTTATATAATTTTCAAGTTTGAGGTACAGGAAAAAAGAATTGTCCTTCTATAATGTAATTTATAATAGTCATTGATTCCTTTAGTTGTTGCTATTTCTACTTCTCCAATTTTTTAGAAAATGCATATTTACTTTATAGGAATAAAATTTTTTATCATCCTTTTGGTTACTTTTATTATACTTGTTTCTACATGGAGATTATTATTGTATCTAATATTCATTTGTGAATAGGCTTATCATTTACACATGCGGAAGGCCTAAAGTTTGGTTAATATGTACCAGGAGAAAGGTGAAAGAATGAAGTCTGATCCTGGTCTATATTTTAATAATGTCACTGTAAGTTGCATTTTGATTCATTATTGTATTTCATTATGTTTAAGTCTCATTAGGGAAGAGTTTGGAGATTGAATATGTTAGCTTACTTAATTATTCCTGTATTTTTGGTGTCATATTTATCAGTTCCCACCTTTTAGGAAATAATAAAAAAGAAGAATATTTAATCCTCATAATCATATAATAGTACATGTTATACGTATTGTGCATAAATAGTACTGTATTGTTACAGGTTAACAAATATCTAGAGAACTACGATAGGGCCCTTAATGGATTTGAGGCTCCTGCTTTAAAAGATCCAGGTCTCAATGCTGCAAAGGAGGTTCAGAAGTAGTCAATTTACTTGACAAGCTAGGTGGACAATCTTTGAGGGTAATGAAATTTTCCTTTGGCTATTAAGAAGGAATCTAAGCTAGTAATTTTGTGGAAACATTTTTTTTTTCATATTTTTCAATAGTTTGATATTCTATTTGACATATTAGTTTTATATGAAATCTACCAATTCAGAAATATTACTATGCTTTACTTTTACCTTGTTCTTTTGTTTATACGTCCTTTCTTTTGTTTTATAATTACAAAAATAATATTTTTATTTTAAAAATATCATAAACAAAATAGTGAAATTAAAATCTTATTATTTTTTACAAATTAGAGAATATAATTATAGCGACTAATAAAAGAGCTGCCCGGAAAAAAAAAAGAAAGACATCACCTGCGGTTTTAACCCCAAGTAAGTACTTTTCTTTCCTGGTGTATTTCCCAGGGGTTTAAAACCCTGTTAAATTCCATGTTTGACCTGCGGTTTATTTACCCCTGGTAAATCCAAAATCCTCTAGCATTTGCTTCAAACCGCGGGTAACATGTTTGTGACGCTCAGTTTACCCGCAGTTTTGGCAACTCCTGGTAAAACACTTAGCGGGGGTTTAAACCCCCGGTAAATCCAAAACTAACCTCCGTTAAAATCATTTTTTCTTGTAGTGATTGTGTGAATGTTTGATTATGGTACGCTAGATTAGAAATCATATGTGCCCTAGGCTTAGTTAGGGTTTTATGGAATATGCTATGAATGACTTGCCCTCATGTTTATCTTCATTGTTCACATGATTATTGATGATGCTTCATATTCCTAACCCTAATCATGATCAAGAAGGGATTTTGGGTCGTAGGATCTCATGAAAATGTTTTTGGGTCTGAAGGCCTCATGTAAGGAATTTGGGTCTTTTGACCTCATGTTAATATACAAGATTTGGTCCATGGACTCATGTTCTAAGACTCTGCCTTCGGTCCATGTACTCATGTTAAAAATCAAGTAATTATGTTTGAATCTATCATGTTAATTGGGTAAGGTCTTATGGCCTTCAAGAACAACGGTTCCTATTAGTCTGAGCTCAATTTAGCCTCATGTAAAGTGGAAAGAACCCTTGGGTGTTGGGTAAAACACTTCAGGACTAACATTGTGTCTATTGACGTTGATGTATATTTCATGAGAAATTGAATGGTTATATGTTGTTGCATATCACTGTTTGTTTTTCCCTGCATATGCACGTTTTGTCACCTCACTGGGACGTTAGTCTCATCCAACGTTGTGGGAATTTACTTTCAGATGTACAGGGACCTCATCCAGGCACTTGAGGCCAGTAGGAGTATTGTGGGCCTAGTGACGACCATTCTCTTTTGATCATTTTATGATGTATTTTTGAACCCTTTTGTATAGGCATTATTTGATGTATTTTGATAGGATAGAGCAGTACATTGGAGGCTATGGATTGTATTTTGATATTCAGGACACATGTATGCCTATATCCTGTTGCCTATTGACTTTGTGGTATTTGAGCCCTCGTTGACATGTATTTGATGTTATTATTGAGATTACTCATGTACCTTGTGGTTGTGCTTGTGTAAATGTTTGGTTACTTAAGTAGTAAATTGTTGTGTACGTCGATATCGAAAACGCGCGAAATAATTTCAGGAATTTGGGAATAGTGCTCCCAACAGACATTATTTCTTAATTTAGAAATTAGGATGTTACATTTTGGTATCAGAGCAGTTCAATCCAATTGGACCGTGGATGTTTGTTGCTCCTCACGTTAGTTATTGTCTTGTATGCGTTATTATGAAATTGATAGACTGATCAACTGGATATTTCCTAATGATGTGTATAGGATCATGGCCGGCGGTAGGAGAGGGCGTCCTCGTGCCAATCCATCTTCTCCTCCATGGGATCAACCTCAAGATCCGGTGGCAGCGACACTCTGGATGCTCACGCAGATTATGGGGGAGCAAACGTCCTCTAATGTCGCAGTACTCCAAGCCCAGCAAAGGCAATCCACTGGTACTCCTCAACCACTGGTGATGACAGATCTGTTTCTTCAGGGATTAGCTGAGTTCAGGAAGCACCATCCCCTAGCCTTCACGAGGGCTTATGATCTAGCTGCGGTAGATGCCTACCTTAACGCATTGAACAAGATCTTTGAGGTGATGGCATGCACGGATGACCTGAAGGTGAGGTTTGCGACCTACATGCTACAGGGGGAGGCGGAAAATTGGTGGAAAAGCGTGAAGGTTGGTCTGACTACTCCTGGGGCTCCATTCTCCGGGGATGCGTTCCAAAACGTATTCCTGGGGAAGTACTTCCCTAAGCTAGCTATGAAGCAGAAAGAACTTGAATTCCTCCAACTCAAGTGAGGCAACATGACTGTAGGCCAGTACGTGGCCAAATTTGAGGAACTCTCCAAGTACCACACCTTACTTCAAGCCAATCCTGATGAGGGTTGGAAATGCTCTCACCTAGAAGATTAGAAAGATTGTTGCGGCTTTCCAGCTCAGAGTTCTCAGCCATGGTGACCAAGTGTCTGGTCATAGAGCAAAGTCTGGTGGATGAGGTGCCCAAGCCGGCTGTGAGGACTTGTATTGAGGGAAAAAGGAAGAGGGAGGATGCACCAACAGGAAGGAACCCCCGACCTCAGTTTCAAGGGGGAAAGGGCAAACAGTTAGCTCTTCCCTCCACTCCAGTTCCACCTACTGGCCCCAAGTGTGACAAGGGCCACAAGGGTGAGTGCCTGGCGGGTCAGAAGAAATGCTTTTATCGTTTTGAGGCGGGCCACATGCAAGGGGAGTTCTTGAAGAAGAAGAGGGACCAAGCCAAATCCCAAACTACCGGGAGGGTCTTCACCCTCAGTGGTGAGGCGGTGGCCAAGGCTGATAACTTGATGCAAGGTATGTGTACCCTGAACAAAACTCCCTTAATTATGTTGTATGATTCTGGGGCAACCCATTCTTTCATTGCTTATGATTATGTAGAAAGGTTGAACTTGCATGCTACTCCCTTACCCTTTCATCTAAATGTTCTCACCCCGGCCAAGGAGGCCATCCCCACATCTCTTATATGTCTTGAATGTCCCATTGTAATTTAGGGGAAGGACTTTGAGGTCGATTTGATTTGCTTGCCATTAAGTGGTATAGATGTCATTTTGGGCATGAACTGGTTATCCCGTAATCAGGTCATGCTAGACTATTTTGATAAGGAGATTGTTTTCCCAACTCTTCCTCTTCCTCCGAGGGAGAAACCATCATATTTATTTTCTAGCTTCACCCAAATTTCTGAATGCTTGGCTGATGGGAGTCATTGTTTTATATTACTGTTTTCCTCAACTATAGAGTCTAAACCCGACTTGGGTAGCATAACCATGGTTAGGGAGTTCCAGGATGTTTTCCCCAGTGAGGTAACCACTTTACCTCCGGACAGAGAGATTGAGTTTTCAATAGACCTTATACTAGACACATGGCCTATTTCTAAGGCTCCCTATAGGATGTCACCCCTGGAGATGAGTGAGCTTAAGAAACAACTAGAGGAATTAATAGAGAAACAATTCATTAGACCTAGTGTATCCCCTTGGGGAGCCCCGGTGCTCCTGATTAAGAAAAAGAATGGTAGCATGAGGTTGTGCGTTGATTATAGGCAATTGAATAAGGTAACAGTCAAGAACAAATATCCCTTGCCTACGATAGATGACCTTTTGGACCAACTTAAAGAGGCGGCAGTATTTTCTAAGATAGACTTGAGATCAGGGTACCATCAGATAAAGATTAAGAGTGAGGACATCCCCAAGACCGTCTTCAGGACTAGATATGGGTATTATGAGTATTTGGTGATGCCTTTTGGCTTAACCAATGCTTCGACCGTATTCATCGACTACATGAATCGAATTTTCAAGCCCTACCTGGATAAGTTTGTCGTTGTGTTCATCGACAACATCCTTATCTATTCTCAAACCTTAGAAGAGCATGAGCAGCACCTTAAGGTAGTTTTGGGAGTGTTGAGGGAGAAGAAACTTTTTGCCAACCCTAAGAAATGCGAGTTTTGGATGCATAGAGTTCATTTCCTAGGGCATGTCATATCTAGGGAGGGTGTGTCAGTGGATCCTAGTAAGATAGAGGATGTGATTGGCTGGGAGAGGCCCAAGTCAGTTACTGAGGTTAGAAGTTTCTTAGGTTTAGCCGATTACTACCGGAGGTTCATTAAGGGTTTTCCCAGTTGGCACTACCTCTCACCCCGGATGACCCGTAAGGGTCATGCTTTTGTGTGGGATGAAAAGTGTGAGAAGAGTTTCGTGGAACTCAAGCAGAGACTGACCACTACCCCGGTATTGGTATTGTTGGATTTGACCAAATCCTTTGAAGTATACGGTGATGCTTCAGGGAAGGGTTTAGGTTGTGTTTTGATGCAGGATAGAAGGGTAGTGGCTTATGCTTCTAGGCAACTTAGGCCTCATGAGGAAAACTACCCAACCCATGACCTAGAGTTAGCAGCAGTAGTGTTTTCACTCAAGGTTTGGATGCACTACTTTTATAGTGTGCGGTTTGAGGTCTTTAGTGATCATAAGAGTTTGAAATATCTCTTTGATCAGAAAGAAATCAACATGAGGCAAAGGAGATGGATGGAAATCTTGAAGGACTATGATTTTGAGCTTAGGTACCACCCGGGCAAGGCCAATGTTGTGGCCGATGCCTTGAGTAGGAAATCCTTGCATGCATTATCCATGATGGTGCATGAGCTAGAACTGTTGGAAGAGTTTAGGAACCTGAGGCTGGAGGTGAGTTTTGAGGGAGATAGTATGAAGCTCTATAGGCTTGAGGTGACCAATGACTTGAGGGGTAGGATTAGGGAGGCACTGGCCTCAGACTTAGAGCTCCAGTCTCAGAAGGGACAACCAGGGTTTTCCGAGTCAGGGGACGGGATGATTCTCTTCCAAGGGAGATTCTGCATCCCTAAGGGGGTAGTTTGAGGCAGGAGATTTTGGAGGAGGCTCTTAGGAGCAAGTTCACGGTGCATCCCGGTATTATCAAGATGTACCAGGACTTGAGGAGCATGTTTTGGTGAGATGGAATGAAGCAGGAGGTAGATGAGTTTGTTTCCAAGTGCCTTGTGTGTCAGCAAGTTAAGATAAAACACCAAAATCCCTTAGGTACACTTCAACCTTTAGAGATCCCCAAGTGGAAGTGGGAGGCCATAGCTATGGACTTTGTCTTGGGGTTACCTAGGGTCCCAGCGGGCTTTGATGCTATATAGGTCATAGTGGACCGGTTGACCAAGTCAGCCCATTTCCTACCAATCAGGGCAACCTATCCTTTGACCAAACTAGCAGACCTATATATCAAGGAGATTGTAAAGCTCCATGGTGTACCCTCCAACATAGTGTCAGATAGAGATCCTAGGTTTACCTCTAGGTTCTGGAATGCTTTACACCAAGCTTTCGGTACTAAATTGAAGTTTAGCACCGCTTATCACCCTCAGACTGATGGGTAGTCTGAGAGGACCATCCAGACCTTAGAGGACATGCTTAGGTCTTGTGTTTTAAAGGAGAAGGGTAATTGGGATAGGTACTTGCCACTCATAGAGTTTGCCCACAACAATAGTTTCCATAGCAGTATAGGTATGGCACCCTATGATACTCTGTACGATAGGAGGTGTAGGTCACCCCTGTGTTGGTGTGAGGTGGGAGAAAAAGGTTTGTTAGGTCCGGAGTTGGTGCAGGAAACCACAGATAAGATTAAGAGGATTAGGGAGAAAGTGGTAATTGCCCAAAGCTGGCAGAAGAGTTATGTTGATAGGAGGAGGAGAGACCTAGAGTTTGAGGAAGGTGATCATGTGTTCTTGAAAGTCACTCCCATCACCGACATTGGTAGGTCTATTAAGGCCAAGAAGTTGAATCCCTGTTTTGTTGGTTCTTTCCAAATCTTACAGAGGATTGGCCCCATTGCATACAGAATATAGCCCTTCCTCCCCACCTAGCCAATGTTCGTGATGTGTTCCATGTCTCACAACTTAGAAAATATGTCCATGACCCTAATTCCCACATCATAAGTTCAGAATCAGTACAGTTGAGGGAGGATCTGACGGTTCCCACAAGACTTACACAGGTTATTGACCGAAGTGTCAAAACCTTGAGGAACAAGACCATCCCGTTAGTGAAGGTGCTTTGGGAAGGTCAGTCACCTGAGGAAGCAACATGGGAGATGGAAGAGGACCTTCAAGTTCAGTTTCCAGAGATGTTCAATTAAGGTAAGAATTTTCATGTTTATTATCTTCTTTAGCCAATTTTGAGGACAAAATTGTTTTAAGGGGGTAAAGTTGTAACACCCTAAATTATGAAACATTTTATAAACTAAATTAATAATGGAAGAGGTTTAATAACATGGAAGTGGGTTGGGATGAGAGGAAATGGAGTTAGAAGCGTAGAGAGGTAAAAATCACAATTTAGGGAATTAGTATGCTCACTCAGACTACGCTCAAGCGTAGCCTGAGCGAGGATATCAGTAAAACAGAGGAATTCCAATCTGGTTTCCTCGCTCAGGTTGAGCTTAAGCGCATCCTGAGCGCAGAAATCATAGAGGAATTTAGGAAATTCAGCTCAGACTGAGTTTAAGCGCAACTTGAGCGAGAATTTGCGCCTGGGATCCTTTGCCTTGCACTTGAGCTGCGCTTAAGCGAGCTCTGAGCACAGGCACGATTCCTGCATCTTTTAAAACATTAATGTTAGGGCTCCAACCTCATTATTTCACCTTTCTTTCACTTTTAGAGAGAAAGCTCCATTGAAGGCTCAAGAAGGCTTCCCCATCCCTCAAGATCATCAACCCTCCTTGGATCCTTCCCCCTCAACATCTCCTCTTACTTCCAAGGTGAGTGTGACCACACACTCACTCTCATGCTAGGGAGCTTTCCTTGAATGATCCCACTCCTTCTATTCCTTTTCTTATAGTTGATTGATGATTGTATGATGGATTGTGTGAATGTTTGATTATGGTATCCTAGATTAGAAATCATATGTGCCCTAGGCTTAGTTAGGGTTTTATGGAATATGCTATGAATGACTTGCCCTCATGTTTATCTTCATTGTTCACATGATTATTGTTGATGTTTCATATTCCTAACCCTAATCATGATCAAGGGATTTTGGGTCGTAGGACTTCATGAAAATGTTTTTGGGTCTAAAGGCCTCATGTAAGGAATTTGGGTCTTTTGACCTCATGTTAATATACAAGATTTGGTCCATGGACTCATGTTCTAAGACTTTGTCTTCGGTTCTTGGACTAATGTTAAAAATCAAGTAATTATGTTTGAATCTATCATGTTAATTGGGTAAGGTCTTATGGCCTTCAGGAATGACGGTTCCTGTTAGTCTGAGCTCAGTCTAGCCTCATGTAAAGTGGAAAGAACCCTTGGGTGTTGGGTAAAACACTTCAGGACTAACATTGTGTTTATTGACTGTTATGTATATTTCATGAGAAATTGAATGGTTATATGTTGTTGCATATCACTGTTTGTTTTTCCCTGCATATGCACGTTTTGTCACCTCACTGGACATTAGTCTCATCCCACGTTGTGGGAATTTACTTTCAGATGTGCAAGGACCTCATCCAGGCAATGGAGGCCAGTATGAGTATTGTAGGCCTAGTGACGACCATTCTCTTTTGATCATTTTATGATGTATTTTTGAACCCTTTTGTATAGGCATGATTTGATGTATTTTGATAGGATAAAGCAGTACATGTGGAGCCTATGGGTTGTATTTTGATATTCAGGACACATGTATGGCTATATCCTGTTGTCTATTGACTTTGTGGTATTTGAGCCCTCGTTGACATGTATATGATGTTATTATTGAGATTACTCATGTACCTTGTTGTTGTGCTTATGTAAATGTTGGGTTACTTAAGCGGTCAACTGTTGTGTATGTCGATATCGAAAATGCGCGAAATAATTTCAGGAATTTGGGAATAGTGCTCCCAACAGACATTATTTCTGAATTTAGAAATTAGGACGTTACACTGCTTCTGTCACCGCCTTCTTCAAGGAAAAGATAAAGCACCCAAAAAATCATCCACCAAAAAGGTCGAAGCTTTATAGCCTGGAGGAGCTAAAATCTTGGATCCAGGGACTCCCCGTGGTCTGTGAACGCACTCCCTACCAGGAATTTGGCAAGGACAACAATAGAAGTTACGACATATATTGGTTAAGGTTACACAACTGTGTTTGACATACAAGCAACTTTGCACCAGTTATGAGACTAACTCCATGGTGCTTATGCTTTCGAGAGTCACTGACGAAGGTAAGAACCAGATTCAAGGGGAAGTATTCCTTGCGGGAGGCAGGAGAGCACCGAATCTGGATGAGTTTTCCAGCGGCAACGACAATGAGGTTGCCACTGGGGTAGAATTTGATGGCGGTGACGTGGTGTTTGAGGGAGATGCGGTGGAGGGCAACACGATGTTGAAGCAGATGTAGTGGAGGAGGGCACATAGGCAGAAATCGATGAAGATCTAACACAGAGAAGCACATATCCCAACAAAAAACCTTTTTCAAACATCAGTATGACAACAATTTATCGGTAACTCATCGGAACCATTCATTAAATTAATATTGACTCTAATGGCTAGAAAGGGTGACTCTAGTGTGATACTAAAAATTAGTAAACTCACCATAGACAACACCTTTTCAATGAAGCTAAACAACTACTAAATGTTTGGCCTAGATGAGGCCATTCACCTTATGGAGAAATTCTTAGAGCATCTCCAATAATGAGTGCTTATCAAGTTCTTAGAAATAAGAAATTTCAAAAGCAACTGGTTTGTCATTGGAGCACAATGACGTGGATTGTTTGGTCTTATTTTCAAGAACTGGGATGCCTATTTAAGCAACTATGCTTATTGGGTTCTTAGGTATAAAAAATTATAAAATAAACAAAATAAGCTGATTTGCGCAGGTATGTATACAGATCAATTCAGATCAATTGTAAAAACTATAGTTAAACAAATTTTATCAGGCAAAAATATTTAAAAAAAAGTAACAATGAATTACAGAAATTGTAAAAAAAATTAAATAATATCAGAAAATTTATTTTAAAGAATAAGATAATTTTATCTAGATTAATATTTTCTATGATCAATAATTTTATCTATAATGTGAGGTAGCATGTGAGGTCCATTTAGGAGTTCTTGCAGAGTTATTTTGTTAGAGTGCAGAATTATTTAAATTGTAAAAATTACTTAAAAAGTAAAAAAAGATGGTACATACATGTAGTTCCCATATAAAATTTAATAAAATAAATTTTAAGCACCTTGAGTAGGGGTGGGAACAGGTCAGGCAACTCGTCAGGGGCCTACTACTCGGCCTACATCAGGCCCAGGCCAGGCCATGCCAATTTATTAAATAGAGCAGGTCATGGCTTTTTCAAAAGCCTATATAGCAGAATAGGTCAGGTTTCAGGCCATTGAAAAAACCTTTTGAGCCTATCAGGCCGGTCTATTTAACTAAATATAAATAAAATACTAATATTTTTTATATTGCTATTATTATTATAAAGATTTTGTATTACTTTTCCTTATAATTATATACTTATTGGCTTGTATAAACATTTAAGTGTGTTAAAAACTTGAGCCTATAAGTCTATTCATATATATGTTTATGATATATTCAAGTACATTGCTATAAAATAGGTTTTTAAACAGGCTTTTAGGCCTTGTCAAGTTTTAAATAGGTCAGACTTTGACCATAAAATAAAGCCTATGTCAGGTAATAAGTCAAACTCAGACCATGGATTTAGGTGTAGGTCAGACTCAAGTCTTAGAATGCCTAGCACAACTCGACCTATTCCCATCCCAAACCTTCAATGAAATGGAAATAATCTTATATTCTTTACGTGTTCATGTGACAAATGCCACTCAATTTGAAATTAATAATAAATTTAAACATGAAGCCCATCTACCAAAAAAAGCCCATTAAAAACTGAATTGACATCTCATGAATGGTGGGTGTGGTGGCAGAGGAATTAACTCTTCCTGATATATATATATATATATATATATATATATATATATATATATGAAAGATCGAACTTCCCCACCGTTATGAATCCTCCCCCATGTACGGCTCAAACTTTCATATTAGAGTAGGGGCCTAACCGAAACAAGCATAGAGCTAATTCGTTACTTTACTTACAACCATCGGTTAAGGGATGGGGCCAAAAATTGACGTCATGCACCAGTTACGGATAAGTTTGTACTTTTCACAAGTTTTTCTTTTTCTTTTTTTTTTCTTTAAATGGTCTCATTTTGCATTTCAATAATTACTAGGACTTGTTTGGATAGGATAGAAAGAGGAAAAGATTTGAGAAAGAAAACAGAAAAGGGGAAAAGAAGAAAAGAAAAGGAAAAAAAAAAAAATGAGAAGAAAGTGGAATAATTTTTTAGGTGATTTAACTTGAAACGAGGGAAAGTGAAAATATCACTGAGAGGAGGGAAAGTGGAAGAAAATAAAATTATATTAAATTTATTAAAACATTTTCATTCCCTTACTTTTTTAACCAAAAAAGGAATTTTGAGATTCATGTTTTTTTATCCTTCTTATTTTCTATCTCATGAAACAAACGAAGGGTAATTCTGATGGGCTGATCTTGTACTCCATAATATACGTAATATTATAATAAAATTTGTATTTTATCATGGACTATATGAAGATTATAAATATTATGATATAATTAATTTAAATTAGAAATTTAATTTGAATATATATTAAAATTTATATACTTTAAATTTTAATTTAGTTTATATATTATTTAATAGATAATATCTCATATAATTATAAATTTGAGAAACTAACCGATAAAAATTTGAATTAAAAAAATAATTAAAAGGGAAAAAAGGCCAATGATTAGGATAATATATATTTTAATTTCAATATATTAATTTTTCAGGAGATTAAAGAGATTTGAGTGAAAATTTAAAATTTGGGTAAAATATGTTTTCAGTCTCTGTAAAATTAGCGAGTTTTGCTTTTAGTCCTTATAATTTTATTTTTTATTAAAGCGTCCTCCCAAATTTTTTTGTTTGCAATTAGTCCCTCCCCTTAATTGGCATGTGCTGGGTGCTGATGTGGCACACTTCCTCTCCCTAGGTGTCCACTATTTAATTCCTGGCGGTCGTAAACCGGCAGAAAAACTTCGCAAGACCGCCAGAAAATCTTCGCCTCCCCGACTTCTCCACTCCATTTCTCCCCTTCCCCTAAAATCACCCACCATCTCCCCACTCCTATAACCCACCTACCCACCGTTTCCCCATATCAGATCCAACCCCAATGGAAATTAAACTACACCAAACAGAATCATTTAAACTACACAAAATTATTTAAACCCCACGGTTAGTGTTGTCGTTTTGTTGCAGAGTATTTCCTTTGGATTCTTCCCGTAATTTTTTATTGTCATAGCTGAACTATGACAATTTTTTTTCGAGTAAACCCCCAAATTAGTCCCTGACTTTTTTTACGTCATGCAAAATAGTCCCTGATTTACTTAAATAGGCAAGTTAGTCCCTGACTTCTAACTCCGTCAAGCAATTTAGTCCGGGAGACTAACTTCCGTTAAATGGGTGATGATCTGGCACGTTAAGTGCCATGTAACACCCAAAACGACCGCGTTTTGATGCTGAGGTTTTCCAGAATCCCCAATCTGCCCCTCATTCCTTTTTTTCTCCCTTCTAATTCCTTCTTCTCTTCTCAACGCTTCGCCATTCGTGAACTGCTCCCACCCGAGTTTCCTTTTTTTTGTTTTCTGCTTATGTAAAGGCTTCTTTTCATCTTCATCTCTTGCTGTTTCCGTATGAGTTGACCAGTAATTTCCAACAATGTCTGTAACGGTTGTTTTCCCGCGTGGGTCTTTATTAAATCGTGCCACAACAAATCTCAGTTGTTGCACTACAGGACCCATTACACAGTTTAGCTGCTTCCCTGTCCGTCGCAGGTTGTTTGCAAACAATGCCAATGTTCTTCACCTCTTAAGGTAACTTTCCATATATTCATATATATGATTGGTTTATAGTTTCAGAACATGATATCTTTTTTTTTTACATATTGTTTTATTTCTTTCTTTATTTCAGCCCAGGTGTAGTGCAAAATTACAAGGATTCTCACTTTTCATATTTTCAATGAGGAATGTGGGTAAAAAAGTTCATAGATTAAGACATGATTAGTTTTGGCAAGCATCTAGAACTGGATTATGCCCCGCTCTAAGTGGATTTATTAAGAATTTGATACATTTGATCCTTATAGCCATATAGGCAATTCAATCATTAGCTCCGACCTTAATGCATAATCACACTAGGCTAATAATATTGTTGTTTATACAGGGCTAAATTACACTTTTCTCCTTATAACTGTTGTAATATCTATTAGCTAATATTGACTCTAAGCTTGGGGGTATTGTCATATTTGAGAGATGTTTTTCATATTAATTACGAAATTTCCCTAGGATGTCTGAGATAAATGAGTAGGATGTTTTGTAAAAGCTCATTGATATTTGTTGAATGTTATGCTTTATTAAAAATATAAGTTTGAAGATTTAGTATTCATTTGTTTATATTTAGCATACTTTACATCTGTAAAAGAAGTGAGTTTGTTTATATAACATAGACCCTCTGGAATCATGTTCCGGATTTGGCCCTCTTAGGGATTTCTTTTGTTATTTTGCTTCCCTTGTTGTGTTAGTTTATTGCATTGTATTTGGCATAATGAAGTACAGAAACAGAATTCGATGCTTTAAGGACCACTGTGATGGCCTTTTGGACTTGTTTCTGTTATGTTTTTTTATTGTTATGTTCTAGCATTTTCGATGTTTAAGGACCAATGTGATGGACTAGATCCAACACTCACAGTTGTTCTTTACCTGTCACCGCAGCTACCCATTGTCGCCGGAATGTGATACGGAAACAACAAGAGATGAAGATGAAAAGAAGCCTTTACAGAAGCAGGAAAAAAAAAAGGAAACCCAGGTGGGAGCAGTTCACAAATGGTGAAGCGTTGAGAAGAGAAAAAGGAATTAGAAGGGAGAAAAAAAGGAATGAGGGGCATATTGGAGATTCTGGAAAACCTCAGCATCAAAACGCAGTCGTTTTGGGTGTTACATGGCACTTAACGTGCCAGATCATCACCCATTTAACGGAAGTTAGTCTCCCGGACTAAATTGCTTGACAGAGTTAGAAGTCAGGGACTAACGTACCTATTTAAGTAAGTCAGGGACTAATTTGCATGACGTAAAAAAGTCAGGGACTGATTTGGGAGTTTACTCATTTTTTTCAGGTTGCCAACTATGTATGTTTTAACGCCCTACAATGGTGACTTGTCGGACTCAGAATGCCATGCCATTGTGTAATTTGTTGTTCCACCTCAAACACACCATCATTATATCTATTATTCTTTAGTTCTCATCCTTTCTCTGAATCTCTGAATGGTGCAATGTTAGGAAGAAAAGAAGATAAAGGATTTTTCTTTCTTTTTAATCTAAATGATATACAAGTTGGTTGATATTTCTTCCAAAGTTTCATGGATTTATGAGGAAGTTTACGTATAGACAAAAATCAAGTCAAGCATGAGGAAGTTTACGTATAGACAAAAATCAAGTCAAGCACACAGTTGAACCTGGAATTTTATTAGTTGATTTATTTATTTATTTATTTATTATTCAGATTCAGATTTTAACTCATAATAATTTTTTATTATAATTTGATAAGAAAAGAAAAGGGGAATTACAGAAGGTTCAAAATGCTTACTTGCATCTCCCACTTGGAGTGAAACATGATCCTCTCCTGATCTCCTCTCTCACAAAGTCAGTCCAATCCGGAATAATATTATGCAACTTCTCTCTTCTGCCATTCAGCTTCTTTCTTGCGCCAATCACCACGCTCTTCCTTCCCATTCCTCTCTTACCTTTTGCTGAATGGTCCGTACAGAGGAAACGTCTCCGAGGCGGCCGCTGGAAGTTGACGTGCTCTGGGAGGTGGTGGCGTTGTCGACGACGCTGTTACTCTTGCAGTTGTTGTTGCTTTTGTTGAGTATCGCGAAGTTGTGAGCGAAGGCATCGCTGTAAGAGGAAGAATCTTCGGTGTCGGCGGCGTTGATGGCGGAGGAATCAAAGTTGCAAGAACTTTCCATTTGAGTGTGGTTATCTAAGGGGGAATTGTGTCCTAATCCAATCCAACATTACGATTTGAGACCGTGAGTTTGTTGCGATCCATTGGGGTTTAAATGATTCTGTTCGGTGTATTTTAATTTCCATTGGGGTAACCCACTGTTGTGGGGGTGGGGGAGATGGTGGGTGGTTTTAGGGGAAGAGGAGAATGGGGAAGATGAAGTTTTTCGGGCGATTTTAGAACTCCAGAAATAAAATAGTGGACACCTAGGAAAGAGAAAGTGTGACACATCAGCACCTGACACACTTTAATTGAGAGGAGGGACTAATTGTAAAGAAAAAAATTTTGGGAGGATGCTTTAACTAAAAAAATTTTATAGGGACTAAAAACAAAAATCGCTAATTTTATAGGGACTAAAAACATATTTTACCCTTAAAATTTTTTATAAGTATGTGTTTGGCAAAGCCAATAAGCTAACTACTAGCTTATTTGACTAGCTTATGAACTAGTTTGACCAACACAAAAGTGTTTGGTAAGTTACCTCAAAGTAGTTTATTTTAGGAGCTTCTAGCTTAATTATAAGCTACAAGCTACTTCACCTAGCTTCTAGCTTGTAGCTTGTAACTTATTTAATTTTCTTCCATCACTATCCCTTATATTTTAATACATTTCCCTTATTATCCTTAATTTTTTTTACTTATTATTACCTATTTTCAATTTTAGCGACAAAAACTTTCAATTTATTTTTACCTATTATTATCTATATAATAAGTAATTTAAAAAATTATGAATCAATTTAATTGTTATTTTCGTTTTACTATTTTATGAAATTGTTTTTATATTATACTTTTTTTTTCAATTTCACTATTTTAATTTTTAGTTAAATATTTTATCACTAAAAGGTTTAATAAGAATTTAATTATTTTTTAAAAAATAAAAAATTATAATTACATAATAATATATTTTTATCTACAAAACACAAATAGAATTTATATAATAAAACTTACGTAGTTATGTCCTTTTATGTTATTTTACATTTACCGACTAGCTTATCAGCTAGTACTACGAAACACTTCTAATTCAATAAGTTAGCTTATCAGCTAGTTTTGCCAAACATACCCTAAGTATGAAAAAATACACAAAAAAAATAATGATGTTCTAGACTGACTTGAGAACAGTGGTGCCAGCTTGAGACCAGCGTTGCCGACTTAAGACCAACATGTGCCGACTTCAGACCTATTAGGTGCTGCCGACATCAACCGACTTCGCTAAGACGTGAAGTTGTCTTAGCCGACTTAGCCGACTATACATGGCTGACTTGGCCGACTATACAAGGCCGACTTGGTCGACTTTTGGAGCTCATGACGACTTTGAAGTGTCAAAGTCTAAGGATAACTATGGCAATTCAGTTACGAATCAAGATATGTCCCTAGATTACAAGTCAAACTGACTTTGCTATAAACCTATCGAGGAGATCAAAATACCGAGGTTAAGATAACCGTCCATATACGACCGCGTGATAACACTTGTACTCGAGTGTGTGGACTGTCTAGTCATTTCTGTTATAACAAACTAACGGAATTTCCCGCTAAAACCGACCTATATAAACCACATCATGTGAGGTCACAGGTACATTTTCATTCTAAGCAAACACTCTGATCAAAATCCTTTGACTTAGGCATCGGAAATTCGGAATCCTTGCAGGTACATCCCTCCTCGTCGTGGATCCGTCGTGCTCTGCCATAGACTTTGGACAGATCTGACCTCTTCAATTGAAATCCGTCGTGGAGAAATTGTGCTAGAACAAGTGAAATAATACAAAAAGTGACAATAAATTTTTTAATCAAGAGAGGGTACTTCAATTTATAATAGAAAAGTAGAAGATGAATGGTGAATGAAAAGAAAAATTTTTTATTCTAGATTTTTGTTTCACATTTTTTTTTTACAAATTTGATTTATCTGAAATACCCTCTGTAAAATTTGATTCATTTTATAGGGGAAAAAATCATAGTTATTGATTAAAAAAATCATTGGTTAATATTGTGAGTATAGTATATGCATATGAGTAAACTATCACTTTCGCCCCCGACTTTTACAGCGTCTTGCAATTTCGTCCCTGATTTTTCTAAAACAACACTTTAGTCCCTGACTTTATTAAAAAATGCACTTTAGTCCCTAAATTTTATTAAAAAAAATGCACTTTAGTCCCTAAATTAGGGACTAAAATGCATTTTTTAATAAAGTCAGGGACTAAAGTGCTATTTTGAAAAAGTCAGGGACGAAACTGCAAGACGCTGTAAAAGTGAGGGGCAAAAGTGACAGTTTACTCATATGCATATATATATATATATATATTTCTCTCAAAAGAAAAAGGGAGAAATCATTAATTAAAAAAAATGAAAGTGGATGGAAATCCTAATAATAAAAGGATTTAACTATAGCATTTAGAAGCATTCTGAAACTAAAATTTTATAATTAAAAAAATAAAGATCGACATCACATAAATATAAACATAAACAAACATGACTAACTAAAATTACAATTAAGTTAAATAAACTTTTTAACACCCGAAAATTTCACTCACGTCACGTGAGTGAAAACTTGAGGTAAAAACAATTCAATCGCCGTGAGCCAAATTGCACAGGAGCCACAGACCAATTACCTTTCGTTGAGATCCAAGGTTGGAAAATCCAATGCGAGAAGCAAAATTGTCAATGAGTCATTGCCTGCCTCTTATGTTTCACAGTCCTAAAATGATTAGGAGCAGCAGTATCAGGTTTGACCCTGTTGCCCACGTTTCTGTTCCTCTTCTCCTCTCACACTTTCCACACACTTCCCATTCTTTTGCCCCATTTCTCTCCAAACTTAAACCCACTTCCCCACTAATTTCTACTACTTCTTCTTCTTTTTCCTTCTTCTCTGCCACCACACCACCATCACCAAGGTCCTCCCCTCGCCGGAACCTCGCCTCTGCCACCATGCTGCACCACGACCCTCTGGTCTCTGACATATATGCTACCGCTCTCTCTGGCGTCGTGGCCTTGTCCTTTCTTAGACTGTGGCAAGAAACTGCAAAACGAGGGATCTTCGACCAGGTAGGTCTTAATATGTGTGAGTTCTGTAATTTTTTTCTTTGTTTGAAAGGGGGGTCGTAATTTAGCTGAACATGGAACTGAATGATACTGCTGAAAGATTGAGTTTTTAGTTTTGGGGTTGGGGTTAAGTTGAAGGAAAATCATAGTGGAATGTGGAATTTTGTAGCAATTGAGTGCTAGTTGGGACCATTTTCTTGCAACTCTCTGTCCGTACATAGAATGTGGAATGATGGCAATATAAGCATTACTGAAGCATTTCCTATATTTTTGGGATGAGTGTCTGTGATTTCCTAGAGGGAATGTTAGAATTTAGTTTCATTTTTTAAGGAATGCCGTTTCAAAGTAGATGAAAAGTGGGGATTTTTATTCTTATTTTATTTTTTTGAAGTAAATTAAATTTAGAGAGTCAGAGAGCACAGTGAAGCTTATACCTGAGAAAATTATGCTTTACCTATTATATCATGGAGATGGCTACTCACATCCTCTGCCTTGACCCTGTGAGTACTACATCTACATGGCATGGAGATTGTCCAAAGAGTTTTGCTATCAACACTCCCCCACCTCCATGGTACTAATTTCTGATGAGAAATTTCCAGGGCTTGTTTGTTGTCAGAAAATGTTTTCTGATTTGAGTGATTTCATCTCTTGTTTTCACTTTATCCTATACAATTTTTTTTTTAAACAGGAATAAAGTAAAAATCAGGTGACATTTTTGTAGTTAAAAATGAAAACATGAAATGAAAATAGAAAAAGTTTTCACAAATCAAACAGGCCCTTAGTTGCTGAATGCTGACTCTCTTTAAGACTGATCTCTGCCATTTTATAAGTAAAAGCTGTAAATTATTTTGGTTATTTTTCATTGTGTTGTCATGAACTAACTATCCCAAAAATTTAAGCAATTAACTAATTAAGTGAAGATACATGGATGGTTTTTATAACTAACACATCCTGTCATGCAAGAGTCCATTGGACTTGAAGTGTGGACAAAACACATGATTGGGGCAACAAGAATCTAACTTTAGACCACTTGATCATATAAACTCTTATATCATGTCATGAATCAACTATCTTAAAAATTTAAGCTGTTAAGTGAAGAGAGATGAATGGTTTTTATATCTAGCATGCTGCCTGTAGCACTTAGTGCTATCTTTTAAGTAGGGTAGTGCATGAGTTTTTGTATGTTGTTTATCATTTAACAGATGCTGATTTGCTGTATTTCTAAATGTATATCTTGTTCTCATCTGCAGAATTCTCTTTAACTATTTTTTCTGTGTTTAGAAATTGAATAGGAAACTTGTACACATAAGCATTGGGCTGATATTCATGCTGTGCTGGCCACTGTTCAGGTAATTTAGTTTATGAATGAATTATGACCCTGTTCAATGTTCTCTTACAATTTCCCTTGTTGAATGACCATTCTTCAATCATTGCAGTACTGACAAATGGGGATCATTCTTTGCTGCTTTTATTCCGGGAATCAATATAATTAGGATGCTTATTATTGGACTTGGAATATGGAAAGATGAGGCCACAGTGAAATCAATGAGCAGATTTGGAGATTATAGGTTGCAATATTGAACACATGAATGCCAGTGAGAATATTTGAATTTGTGAAACTATCACTAGTTAGATCATTCTACAGTTAATTCTGTCTAGAAAAACATATCTTACTGTCAGGTGGTTAAGCTGGTGCTGATCAATCCAGATCTGAAATAAAATGGATATTTCAATGTTTCTTATTTTCAATTATGGTACATAAGAAAAGAAGGAATAGGTAATAGTATGAGTTACCAGCTAGGCAACATGTTTGGACTGTGAGAGTCCTTCTTGAGATGAAAATAAAACATTTTATTTAAATTGTCATTGATAATTATTTACATGTCTTTACCTTATTTCTTCATTTGTTCTCAGTTTTTCCTCTGCACCAGGGAACTTCTTAAAGGACCACTGTATTATGCCACAACTATTACTTTGGCATCCATAATATACTGGAGAACTTCACCTATTTCCATTGCTGCAATATGTAATCTGTGTGCAGGAGATGGTAATGTTGCCTCAGCCAATTACTTTTAGTCCTATTTATTGAAATTAGGCATTGTTTTAAGTTGTTAGATGAAAGTAAATGAATGGTTTTATATATAACAGACTGCATTAGAAGTTCTTTAAAAATTATTAAAATAAAAAAGAAACAAAACACAAAAGAGATCACCCCAATATCAGTGTCAGGATTCAAGAGCAGAGAAGCCTTATCCTCCTTACTCCCTAAAAGGACAGGATCTGATCATTATTCTTAATATGTTGTTTCAGGTATGGCTGACATTATTGGAAGGCGATTTGGTGGTGAAAAGATACCTTACAACAGAAACAAGTCCTTCGCCGGTTCAATTGCAATGGCATTTTCTGGATTCTTAGCTTCTATTGGGTAACTTTGTGTGGACTTGTGTTGATTTATTTTATTTTCCTCTACAAGTGATAGCCTACTTAATATATCCTCCTATTAACAATTAGTGGTTTGACAGGTATATGTGGTACTTTTCCTCATTCGGATATATTGAGGGAAGCTGGAAATTGGTTCTAGGTTTTCTAGTTGTGTCTGTTGTCACAGCAGTTGTGGAGTCACTTCCTATCAGCACAGAGCTTGATGACAACCTCACAGTTCCCCTCACTTCCATATTGGTGGGCAGTATAATTTTCTGATATAAAGCAGCATATTGTAGTAACAAAGCAGGCAAGTTTTAGAAATAGTTTCAATCTGGTTTGAAAATGTTTATCCTATAATGTTAATTAGCCCATCTTGTTAATAAAACAACAGACTGGTGCTTGTAATGTATCTTCACCACCATTACTTTGATGCAGACTAGGGAATTTGCAATCAAGTGTTCATTTCAAGGGTGAATACTTATAATTCTGGTTCCAAATGCAGCATTGAATATGTCAGAGTATAACTATTAACGGCCTGTTTGTATTAGTGTGTGTTTGGTTGATCTCAAAACCATGTTACAAATGTGGTAGCGTTGGCCTGGATCCATGTTTGTAACGTGGTTTTGGAGTAAACCAAACACGCTTTTAGTTTTTTGTAATTTGAACATTTTTTGAAAGGAAATTGAATCCTCCTTTAGCTGTAGGAGTAGCTGTGGCGAAAAAAAAAAAATGCTTGAACATATAGGTATTTAGATTATTATTGTTTTGATTTTTCATTTTTGGACGATGTGAAATGTTAATCTGGATAGCTCAACTTATCTCAATGCTGATTGAGGATTGTTTCTTCTACCTGGATTTTGAGGAGGTTATGAATTTCTGAATAGCAATGTATCTGAACATAAACTTTTTGGGAAATAACAACATATAAGTTAAGTACTTTGTTAGACCAAGCAAATTTAGTTAGCCAAAATTAGAAAAAAGTTGGTAGAAAATGCAATTGTTGGAACCAAAAGATTTGTCTGGGGCAATTGTTTTCCCTGTCAGTTAATTTGGTATATGAGGTTTAAAATTCATGCATCAGTTTTCAAAATGTACTTAGGTCGATGTGGGATATGCACTCACTAGAGGAATTTACGTTTAATTCATACAAATACTAATTCATGATACTCTTAGCGTATAATAAATTTTTAAAAATAAAAATCAAGTATATAATTTGATAATTATAACATTCTCAGTGTAAAAAAGTTTTACACTGACATCCAATGATATGTTGTCACATCATTTAATGAGTAAGTTACCTCATATATCATTAAATTCATTAAATGATATGGCAACACATCATTTAATATCAGTCTAGAACTTTTTTATAATGATAATATATAGATATTAAACTGGTAAGTATATAGCGTATGACAGCCTTTTATTTTTTGGTCATTGCCTTTGTTTATGTACACGTTTAGGGTGGGTTGCACTAATTCCAAAAGCCCATTTTGAGGGAAGCTAACAAGTAGTTACTTCCGGGTGGTCCTAGCACCAAAAAAACCAACACGCTAGGATTTGAGACCAATGGCAATGTGCTAATCTGTTTATTTTTTTGGTCAATAATGTGCTAATCTAACTGTAGGTCAAAATATGCTAACCTTTTGGGCCTAAAACTTTCTCTTCACAGCATACTAAACTCCCATGACATCTTCGACCAAAAAAAAAAAAAAAACTCCCATGAAATGCATGTCGGTGGAGGAACGCTCCGAACAATCCATCTGTCGTGGCCAGTGACCTCAGGCTTCGTTTATAGATCTGCACAGTAATTGGCCTCACAGAAAACATGGATCATATTCACTATCATTTGTCTTTTCAGTAGAATAATGATGTCTTCAACAATGGAAGCATCAAGATGGAACTTCAAAAGCCTCCTAACTGTCATACCCTACTTTTCACTTATTACTTTTAGGGAAATTCTACGGTTTTAGGGAAATTCTGTACTCCCGCATGGGAGAGAGTTTTGGTATCTTTTTTATTATTTAATTAATTTCTCTCAATTTTTTTAAATGATCTTAGTATTTTTACAATTACGGGACAATATTTAATTATTAGAATTTGTATTTTTAATTTTTGAAAAGACTTTTTGACCCATATAACCATTATCCTGTATTTTTTTATTCTATTCCCCCATTTTTCACATTCTCGTTTGCAATACACATATGACTCATTTAAAATCTATTTTATGTCTTCAAAATAATTTAGAACAGATTACACGGCTTGTTCCTATGTAACTTTGGTCTTTATGCCTCCATTTAATAAAAAAATAACAAGAAGGTACCAAAACCCTCTATGACCGGAGGGTACCAAATTGCGATATGTCATCTCTTTTTTCTCCCTCAATCTTTTTTATAAGGCACAATTTAGAAGATATTGACGGTCCTTTTTATAAGGCACTTGATAATCTCTATAAAACATTTAAATTTTTTTCTTGATTTACCCTTATTAAATTCTTCCATAATGTATTTTGCTAATTATTCATTAACGAGGTATTATAAATATTCTTACATAGGTGACCAAGAAAGAGAGTTAAATCTTTGCCCTTTTCCATATACATTTGTGTGTTCCAATACAATTGATAGTGAGAACTAGTACTATATTTAGTGTAGAATTTAATCTCAATTATTTAGTGAGAGAATATACTAATAATATTAAATAGGGATAAAAATGGAATGTTGTATTATTTTTTTATGAAACCAATAAAATTAACCACTTAAACTACTTTCTTTGGTCTGTGTAATTCTGTTAGAGGTGTCTTATAAAAAGGACCGGAGGGGGTATTTTTTATAATTTAAATAACTATGCTCTTCAATACTACCTCTGGTTCTATATATAAAAAAATACTGTATTAGACTAAAATCATCAAAACTAAGAAATTGCATTGGAATCTGTTAGTGGTAATTAATAGTGTCATAAATTTAAAGTTTTTTCAAAAATACCTTTACTATTAAATGGGTGAATGAATGAGTATCTCTTTAACTACTCACAATAAATTAAGGGTATATAAGATATTTGGAAATTAATGAAACTAAAAATAATACTATTTTTCTTATATATAAAACCAAATTTTTTTTATTTCTTATATATAGGACCAGAGGTTGTAACACCCCAGCCATCTCCTGGCACCTCTCTCAGGGCCTAGGACTTTACTGAGCATGTTACCACACTTTAGTTTTGGCACCCCTGAAGTGCCTTATTCCCCCTCTCAGGGAACCTCCGTGGGTTTTGAACCGAACCTCCGTGGGTTTCGAACCCAAGACCTCAGGATATAGTCTTAGATTCCTCAAAATAGTGGGTTTGAGGAATCTAAGATTCCTCAATATAGTCTTAGATTCCTCAAACCCACTATTTTGAGGAATCTAAGACTATATCCTGAGGTCTTGGGTTCGAAACCCACGGAGGTTCGGTTCGAAACCCACGGAGGTTCCCTGAGAGAGGGAATAAGGCACTTTAGGGGGTGCCAAAGCTAAAGTGTGGTAACGTGCTCAGTAAGGTCTTGGGCCCTGAGAGGGGTGCCAAGAGAGGGCTGGGTGTTAGTAGCTCAATTGGTAGTGGGTTTGAGGAATCTAAGACTATATCCCTGAGGTCTTGGGTTCGAAACCCACAGGAGGTTCCTTGAGAGCGGGAATAAGGCACTTCAGGGGTATCAAAGCTAAAGTGTGGTAACATGCTCAATAAAGTCCTTGGCCTTGAGAGGGGTGCCAGGAGAGGGCTGGGGTGTTACATAAAAAGGCCTTTGAGGAATCTAAGACTATATCCCTGAGGTCCTGGGTTCGAAACCCACGGAGGTTCCCTGAGAAGGAATAAGGCACTTCAGGGGGGTGCGAAAGGGTGCCAAAACTAAAGTGTGATAACATGCTGAGTAAAGTCCTGGGCCCTGAGAGGGGTGCCAAGAGAGGGCTGGGGTGTTACATAAAAAGGCGCCTTTTTAACAGTTTTTAACCTTCTTTAACCCAATTCCTTAATGATAATGCAATAATGTAATTATTAATTATTTTATTATGTAATTATCTATAGTTGTCAAATATAAACTATAATTGTTAAAAAGCTAAAATATGTCTTTGATGTAAAATATATCAAATTTAATTTTCATCAATTATTTTTTTATTTTAATCCTCATAAAATAAGAAAATGTGACATTTTGGTTCCTGCAGAATACACCCGTTTTAATTTTAGTCTTTATAAATATTTTTTATTGATTTTAGTCCTTATAAAATCATGACAATTTTGTTGGTTTCAAGGTCGTTGATGATCAACCTTAACAATTTCTTAATTTGTGATAATTAAAACCTATTTTTTTACAGGGATAAAATAGAGATAAAAATTATACTTTATCCTTTTTAAAAATATAAAATATTGTTCACATGACGTAAAATCTCGTGCGTCACATGTGTACCATTACTAGTTTTCGTTTGCATCATTGTTTTCTTTTTAAATTTTCAATAAGCATTTTTTCTCTTTTTTCTTCAAAAATATTTATACATTCAAATTCTTACATTATTTTTATACTTTAGTAGGGCTGCCCAATTTCTGGTATAATTGTGTTAAACATTTCTCTTTTTTCTCAATTATTTCACCGGCCATACCTCACATCAGCGATGTACTTTACTTGTTTTAAAAAAAAATAAGTAGAAAAATATTTTAAACTGTGGTTGTTTTATTCTATTATCTAAAAGGGAAATGATGTGATAATTATATAAAATTTTTATTTCCATATATCATTACTGCTAGGGTGCAACAATCATTTCATAGAGTGTAAGTAAGATAGGGTGCAACAATCATTTCAGAAAGAAAAATTCTTCATAAAAACACATAGAGAAGTACATATAACATGCAATAATAAAATAGGTTGCAGGTTCAGCTTTTTGAGGTCCAAAATATAACAAAACAAAGAGATAACTGATTAACGAGTTACCTACCATTCATAAGGACTAAAAAGTAAATATACAATAAAGATGTTTGTACGTATACCATATAGTATAGAGTATGACATTGACATGGAAGACAGACAGGTTACATAGTCACCACCACAAATTATTTACCAATAACAAGAGAAGTTCTGCAGAAATCTATCTACCTACATATACTCATCTAAAAGTATTAATTAATTAATTAACATGAAATTCAAGCACTTATCGGAAGACAAATCACATGCAATTATAAAGGGGAATATTTTCACCGTTGCATGGCGAATTCAGTGATATCTTCTTTACTACTTCGTCTCTTGCGGCCTGCAATGGAATCTGAGCCATCTGTTTCTGATTCATGAGAGCGCCTAACACGGTTCTTCAAGCATGGTATCATGAGGATGAACATGAGGAAAAGAGAGAAGGTGATGACAATAACCAGAAGCATGATCTTTCCATGTAAGGCATAGTGCTTATCATCAGAGAATTGAACCCCGTCTTCTAGTTGTTGAGGACTGTAAGAAGTGTAAGGAGTAGCCATAGCAGGTATGGAGAACAAAGTCTGAAAAGCCAGCAAATGGTGATTAAGGGATTATATATTTTTTTTTCTCTTCATGTATCTTCGATGCCAAGTTTTTTAAAGGGGATATGAAACATTGACTTTTTTTTCAAATGCACCAAATGGTCGCACTCACACTTGGGTTTGCTTGCAACAAAACTTCTTAATTATTGTTTCTCCTTTCTTTTTCTTTCTTTTGTTGGACACGCTTTCCTTGTTTTTGTATTTTTTCTTCTTTCATTGATGATTGGGAATATTTTTAGGGTACGACAATGTTAACAATGGTAGCCTAGCAGGTAGTGCCTGAACCAGGTGGCCCATGGCTACTATGTTGTAGAGATAAAACGTTTTGTCGGTTATTGAATTTTGTTTTGGAAATATCACACTAAAAAATTTGAGTGTAGGACGTATACAGAAGAGAAGGATAGAAATAAAAATAAAATGAAGAGATAGAAGGTAAGAAATGTGATGATTGATATTGTGATTGAAAATGAAGGGAGATAAAAAGAAAATGTTAGTGTAAGAGTGACCGTGGAAAAATCAAAGTTGTTTTATTTTTTTCTCTAAACATATGCAACAATTATATTTAAACTATAAAGTGAGATGTTAATAATTGTTTAAATAAAAAAATATTTAATTAATATGTAGGAATCTCTTCTTAATAGGTTTGTAGAAACAACATTTATCTTAAAATATGTTCTCGGATAGTATTAATAATTTGAAATAATCTGCTCAGTGATGAGCTAGCCAGATAGTGGTGCAATTAATCCTTTACTGTGGTGGAGCTTTTGGATGAGGTGGTGGTTGTAGTCATGGAGTTTCAACATAGTAATAGTATATGAGAGAGTAGTGTAAACGTTGGGAGAGTTGATTTAATTACTTATAAGTAGTTGAGATCATCTCTAGTTGGACAAGTCCAATAAAAGAGATAGACATATCCCCTATATGGAGTCCAGAAAGAGTATGTGTTTATCTCTTTCCTGTTGACTTGTCCAATAACGAAAAAGAAATTATGTTTATTTATAGGTAATGGGTGACTGTTGGTCACTATGCAATGTGACCTCAACATGAAATGTGATGGACCATCGGATCTCAGTGTAATATATCGTGCGGAGAGTTGTAGTGATCCAACGGCGATCGTGAATCTAGGGGAAAATTTTGTAGTGTCTTAATAAGGCAATGATGTTGTATAGATGCCCTCGATCCATATTTTGACCGTTTTGGACTGGGGCATGGTATATCTCAGCCTCATGGGTCGAGGTGTCCAATTCGACCCCAAACAAGGTGATGTAGAGAGTTCATTGTTGGATTACGCCACTCTTAGTGTGTGTTTGGATTGACGTTGAAATTGGCCAAACTTAAGTTTGGATTCCCCAACGCAACTATTTCTAGCGTTGGAAACATGAGTTTACCACGTTTCAATACTAAACCAAACATGCTCTTAGACTAGTTCAGAGCAAAATCAAAGGGCGCGCACACCTATAAATAGTTATCTTCAAAGGGTACTGTGCAACAAAATTCATTTTATGATTTACTTGTTTGTAATTTAATACTCGTTTGGTTGACAGTTTAGTAGAATTAATTTTAAAATCAATAGTTGCTAAACGAATGATGTATGCTTTACGTAGTACATTAGACAAAAGTAATTTAAAATCAATTCTATATCCCAATAAGGGTTTTTAGTAGGGCACATTATAAATAATAAGATATAACAATTATTTTTTAACTTTATATAATTATAGTTCTAACTAAAACTAAACTCCATTAATTAAAAGTGATATTTAGTCTTTATTAAATTATATTTTAAATGTTTGATTTTTTAAAATTTCTAAAATATAAACAACCTCTATATTTCATTCAACAATTTTATTTTTTTAATATATGTTTGAAAAAACACACGTCAATAAAATCCTTAATATTATCAACGGAATTAAAATACACCTTTTTCTAAAATGATATATAGGCATGCTTTCTTTTGGAGGGTTGGTCTATGGTGAACCATAGTTCATGTGGTCCAAAATATGGAAATATAGTAATTTAAATTCATAATCACTAAATTTAACGCTCATTTTATTAATGATTGATATTAAAATAATTTTCAGTTGCTTTTGTGAAATATTACTTCAAAATAATAAAAATAAAAATTGATACCATGTAATGTAAAATTTTGTCTTTTAACTTTGAATTGATATATTCTCAACGAAATTAACATAAGTTGTATTGTAAATCCATATTTTCCCTTAATTTAAACTTAAATAGTCATTACAAGAACTATTTAATAAAAAATAAAATTATTTATTCACCTTTTATAAATAAAAAATGTAAGTTGGATTAGGTAACCAATTTTTATTTGGTCCACCGTAGAATCGTCCTCTATATGATTAAATTCTTTTCCCAAAAGTTATTTAAAGTAAATCTTTCTTTAAAGTAACAACTAAGTAAAAATAAACCTATTATTTATTTAATTTCAAATAAATAATTATATAACTCAAGAAAATTCAAAAAGTAAATTTCCGAAGAGAGAATATCAAAGAAATGAACAAATTCGTTATTATCTTTTTTAAGAAAAGAATATCCTTTTTGTTATTATTTTGACTACTCTGATTTCTCCAAATTCAAATTACTATTTTTCTTTACCTATTTACATGTTATTAAAAAAGATATAGTTGTCATTTTATTAATTTCCTATTTTCCATAAAAAAATACTTTCCTCTTTACATTGTATTAAAAAGGTGAATAATTTTATCAATTTTACTCAAAATTTAAATTTCTAATACTTTAATTACTAGATTAAGTCAAGCTAACAAATTATTCACTTTTATAAATTGAATGAAAATAATTAAAATTTTAAAAATTTAAAGATAAAATTATTAATATGTAAAAATTAAACTAATGGTAAATATATTTTCAAAAAAACTAAAATTAGATTTTACTCTAAAAAAGAGATCACCTAATCAGTTAACTGCCAAATGCCGACCGTTGCACATGAATAAATGTGATAAGGAAGTCATGAAGGACCACTAAAGATACTTATGGTTCATACATTTGTAATCACTTGTGCACTATATATGTTTTGTTCAATGGATGTTGAGTCGGAAATTTAACTAGCATTTTTGTAGTTGGCGACTCACCGACACACTACTTAACTAAACAGACAAAAAAAAAAAAAAAACAATGTAATTGCAAGAAAAAAATGTGAAAAGGAATATTAATTTTTTAATCAGCACATTCATTACATTCTCATATGATATTTGTTTTAAATTTTAAAAGTCTAAATAATTAATAGATTTATTCTTTTAAAGGAATTAATAGCTTTATCTTGAAAGTTACACAGAAAATACACATATTTATTAAACTTATATATAATATATATACACACAAGAGAGAGTGTATGTGAGTGTATAGATAAACATATAGATGAGATGTAGGTCCACAGCCACCGCCCATGCAACTATAGAATGACCCTCTGATGGTAGAAAGTTAACTTGGCCGCGAACAAATTGCATGCAATTCTATCTTATCACTTTCATTTTCAGGGGTTCGTCCTATAATTTCCAACCGCACGTACTATCATTAATCACAATCACAATTAATAACTACCATGCATATATGAAGAATGGCATTACCCTATCCTTCAAAGGCTCAGCCAATGGGAACCAATGTACACCTTTGCTTAACTTGGTTTTGACAATTGACGTCTGCCAGCTGTTAAACATGATTAAGTAATAGGGAGGACTAACTGAACACATTAATTAACATAGGATAGAGGTGTTACAGTGATATTCTTATTAATTAGTCTTTTATTAATATTACCGTGTTAATTAAGTATTCTTTGACTTTATTTTACCCCTTTTTGTCTGCATGGGAAAAATTTCATTGGTGGAGGAATAGGTACTCGTTCTATATATATTCATGAGATAGAAACATCTGACCATAAATAATTAATTATTCTCTATTTTTTATTTTTAAAATAAAAAAAAAATGAAACTGTCAAAACAACAAAGTTATTAATTAAGAACATGAGTATATTGAGTACACAAGATGGATATAAGGCGGTTTTTAAACGCGTGCTTTATGGCACAAATTACTAGTAACATCTTTTATAAAAAAATAAAAATATACATTATTATTATTAGATCTAGCACATTAGTTTATAAATTATTTTTTCATCTCAAGATTGAGGGTTCAATCTTTACTAACTTAATGTTAATTTTTAAGGCCTTTGTTTTTCACTTTATGCCTTTAACAAGGCTCCAATATGAAAGTTCGCTTAAGGTCTCTGAATATGTTGGCCGGCTCTAACACAAGTATTAAAATATATGTTCCATGCTCCAACTCAAACATGCATGGTTCAACTCATTGTGTTTATATTTACCGATGAGGGAAATATATATAGATTAATAAAGTTTTCTAAATGATTATGTTTCTAAATTAATAAACAAGTTAAAATGTATATATATTTACTATTTATTGTTAATTTAATGTACATTGTACTTATAGTATACTCAAAATTAAAAATAAATATACTCATAATTTCTCATTTTAAAGATATAAAGCGAGTTTGGATAAATTCTCTACAATCAGTTATAGAAAAAAATGAATAAAAAAGGTAAAATGAATTTATCTTTTTTCATAAGTTGAAATTAAGTGTTTATAAAAAAATTAAGTGGGAAAGTTTTTGAAAATGTTGAATTACAAAGAATAATTTCAATTTATGAAAAAATTAAATTTATTTGACCTTTTTTAGTTCATTTTATTTTCTCTTCCTATAAATTCTTCTGCAAATTAATCCAAATATTGTCATACTTATTTTAAATGACCTTTTCCTCAAATATAAATGAAAATAATTTAGGGGATAACATCTATTCGATTTCTATATCATGACAACCCTACCATATATTTTTACTATACATCATGTCCTTACATTTTTACTAAATCTGTTGTGAGCCCTAACAAGACAATCAATCCCTGCCACTGTTTCATTCATGTCTTAACAATTTCACAATACAAGTTCGATCATGGGATGGGTTGGGACGAGTTTTACTCGTCCCTAACCCAACCCTAAATTTTGATCGAGTCAATTCTATAGACCTAATTTATCCATAAATTTAAAGAGACCCGATGATGTATAAGTCTAATTAAGATTAGGTCTAGGTAGGATATGTAGGACCAAGTTGACTCTATATATAAGCTAAATATATATAATCATGAAACAACCATATAATGTTCATAAAAATATTATTTATACAATTAGTGAATATATTGCATAAAATATAATTCCTCTTAAAGCATGCAAAAATTTGTACTTTCTTTAAAGTTTCGGATATTACTAAAACAATAATAACACTATATCACTATATAACTTTACGTATAAAATGTATTTTAAAAGTATATAGATAAAGAAAATTTAAACTCAAAAACCCTATCTAAAAGAAAAAAATGAGGTTAGGCCTTTAAATAATAGAAAAATATACGTAATAAATATTATATTTATATACAAAAGACCCGAAGGTTGACCTGAGTCTGTCCTCAACCTGATGTCGGGTCATCAAATAAACCCGATGAGATCCAATCTGGCCTAATATTTTTCTTGTATGACAGGAACGAGCTTGACTCAAATAGAACAGGTTAGGACGGGTCAAAGAGACAGATCGGATCTTGAACATCCTTACTCTACGTGCATGTATCAAACACATGTATCCTTTGAAAAAGTCAGGGTCAATAATGGCAAGACAACAATTCATCTTCCTTAACAAGACTCGACCTTCAGTGCCTTATCCCTGTCATCTATATGAATTTCTTATAACAAGTGGAAGTGACTAATTCGTTGCTTGAAAACAGTCCTTGGTTTTGTATGTAGTTACAAATTGTTGGTATCGAATTATAGAAACCTTCAAGTAAGGTATATAATGATATCAAAATAAAGAAAATCTTCGAAGTATTGCAGTAGAATTTGAAGAAGAAACTGAAAGACTCACCAAACATAAATCAAAAGTTTTATTAACTTTTCAAGTACAATTACAAAGGTACACAAAGAAACATACATAATGTAAAAGAATAAAAAGACTCCTAAGTCTTCAGAAGATGATCCTTCTTCTGCTGCTTTCTTTTCTCTTTCCTTTTCTTCTTCACCCCTGAATACATGAACAATTCATCCCCATAATCGAATTGATATACTTGGGGAAGAAACAAATGGTGCCTAGGGTGGAAACAAAGGAACCTGGGGAGGAAATGAAAAAGATTCATTAGATACCTAGTGAATTCATAATTGGCTACAACGTTTGACCTAAAGGGATTAAGCTAAAGAATGGTGGAAAAGCTCATGGCATTTGGTATCCCGTCGACTTGATCAATACTTGAAATAATAAAGATTAGTTTGAACGGGGTAGCCAATATCAGGAACTCCTCCATTGAGATGAAGAAAGGAATGAGGAGAAAGTCCCAAATGAACTCCTATTTATAGGAGTAGAAGAGAAGAAGATGAATGAATTTGCCCCAAAATGGCCCAATCAGTGAGTACGTCCATAATAAATGTAGTTGAATGGACGGTGGTCAATTTAATCTTTGAATCGACCAAGTAAACACTGACACGTGGCAGACCATAATTGAAGGTGGTCAATTTTAAAAAGTCTATGGCTATTTAATAGTCCAAGTATCAAAATAATGTTAAGTTTTGAAGATCATACAATCGAAAAGACGTGTTCGATTTTAGAAGCTGTGGAAATCGAAAAGGAGCTTGAAAAGTCGAAAGGAGAAGAAGAAGTTCAAGAAATCGAAAGAGAGACACAACCTCAGAAAGACTTAGAAGAGATTTTGAAGATCAGGAAGGCTCATTCGAGAAAAATGAAGTTATGAGAAATAGTTAAGAGCAGTTATTGGAAGTTTGTTATTCAATACAAGTGTCAGGATCACAGTGAAGCCTTGTAAACAGTTTTAGGGGAATAAAGTAATTGTATCCGTTAGAAGACGTGTCAGTCATGCATTGTGCCAACACAGATATAGTTGTTGATGTGTCTTATTGGCATTAGTTAGTCGTTATGATTAGAAATATATAAATAGGTGAACTTTTTATGTAATAAAGGTTGGATTCCATTTCTTTGAAAACTCTCTAAAACACCAATACATCCATCCTGTTAGTGACAACTGGTTATAAAAACATATTCAAGTATGCTATTTCATCCAGATTTCAATTAATGCAATCGTTCTTGTTTACAATTCTTTTGTGCTTTATTTGTTTACTCTTTATTCTTTGCAATTTAATTTAGTTTTCTTGTTCTTCATTTCTCCCATGTTTTTGGTTGCTTTTCCCTTTATTTTTTGCTTTTGTTTATTTCTTTCAATCTTTTTCTTTAACCATTTCTTCAATCTGTTTCTGAATAAACAAACAGGAGGTTTGTTTTGATATTTGAGAAACTAACATCTCTTAGTTTTTAAAAGTATAAACACTATAAACCTACTTCTTAAGAGTTCCTTGTGAGGATTAGATTCTAAGTCCCAGATTGCTCTTAGAATCAAAAGATTATAATTGATTTCTTCAAGATCAATTTTATCACCATAAACACAAACCAAATTTTTTTTAAAAGGTAGAAGATTACAATCAAAGATATCTAAACAAAAGGATTTTTTTTCTAAAAGAAGAACTTGACAAGTGGCACAATATGAGACTTGAGATTAATCCAACAGTCTATAAGAGAGGAAAGTCACCGAGACTTTCCCTCCCAAAAGTCATAGGATTGCTCCGAACCAACCTCAAGCTAGGTCAAGTACTTAATGGGGGAATGGACTACAAGGTGTAGAAAATCCTTTAAGAAAATATTATTAGTCAATTTGGAAACCCGATGATCATTATTGATAATGGGACACATTTCATTGATAAGGGTTTTACAGCTCTTTGGAAAGACTCCATTTGGAAGCACTTCATCTCGATCATGCAAATGGGTAAGTTGAAGTAGCCAACAACATTATACTTAGAGCATTTCGACGATGACTTTTTGAGGCCAAAGGGAACTGGTTCGAACAACTAGACCATATTCTCTAAGCATATACCTATTTTACAATAATGAAATCCTTTTCCATTTACATGCAAAGTCGAGGTTGTTATCTCGTTTGAGAACGGGGAACCAACATGGTGGGCTAGTGCATTTGATGATGTCAACAATGGAAAGGAAATCCTTGATAAGCTAAATTTCCTATATGATCGCCATGCTGTCACCCACATTAGATGAGTGGCAACCAAGTTGAGGCTTATCTTGCGGTATAATAAATGAGTCATGGCCTCGAGGAAATTTGGTATAAGGGAACTCATTTTTCACAATGCCAACATTAGGACCAAGAACGCAACATTAGGGAAGCTAGAACTCAATCGGGAAGGTGCACACCGAATAGTCAAAGTAAATAACAAGGGAACATATCAGTTAGAGACTCTTGAAGGGAACATGGTTCGTCTTTATTGGAATAAAGCCAACCTTAGAAAATAATATAACTGAACTCACAACACTTTGGGTCATTCATTTTATCTATTCAATGCAATTATTCCACACTTCAATAAATAAATGTTCAAGCTATTTTTTATTATATAACTCTCTATATACCATTTTTACTATAGAATTGAAAATACCACCACCAAAGAAAAATAATCTAAGTGAAAGTTTACTCAAGCTTAACGTTAGAAGTAGAAATTAGAAGTCAATTATGGGAAAGGGTTCGCCAAATCCAATGTGATAAGAGTTGAGTAAAGTCAACTAAAGTTTTGCATGAAAAAATGTCAAACTAAACTTTGACCTCAATAAAATGTTAAAACTAACACTTAAGTAATAAAACACTAAAATTCAGCCTAAGAATGCCTAAGTCTTAGTCGTTATTGAAAGATCGAATACCAAAGTCGTGTTGATGATCCTAAAATCAACTAAGCATTAAAAGCTAAGAGTGAAATGGTGTACGTGAAGAACATCAAGACAACCACAAATACACAAAGAAAAAAATAATAATAAAGTAAACCACACAAGACGATGTAAAAGACATCAATTGTATTAAAAGAAAATTGTTTTTTAAAAAAATACCCAAATCGGGAAGGAGGGTCATAATTACAAATAAAAGAACGAGTTTAAGCCTCACCACTCCCGAGGTCAATCGGGGTCAAGGTACCACTTGGGTTCAATATGCAAATTTTACCTCATGCACAAAGCAATTTTGCGGACGCACCCTCCTTCTTCAGGCACATGATTACCAAAGAGAGTTGAGCAAGTTCTTAGAGGATTTAACATTTGTTTTCTTCTAACATCCCATAATCTTCTCCTTCTCTGAAGTCCATTCCTTTTTGGCCTTAGCTACAACCTTGGACAAATATTACATTTTATATAGCGGCATATGCTTAACCCCTAGCAAGCTTATAAACTTATAACATCTTCTAATACCCTTTTTTAATCTTTAAGTTGCAATAGATTGGAGGTTACGAACGAAAGTTGCATCTTAAAGACATTGAAGCATCACAACTCAAAGATGATATATGTGTCATATTCAAGTAGATAAGCATATCTTGATCTACCCAAAGATATATGAATGCACCCACCACTACAAACTTGGGTCTTAATCCGACATCCCAAACATATATATAGTCAGTTGGGTCTGTTCTCCCATGTAGCTTCTAAGGTCAATTAGGTGACTTTCTTGTTGCGATCATTTTCCTAGTCTTCTTCCTTTTTTGGGAGCTTATTTAAAAGGGGATGGTTGGTATTTTGTTGGTTGGTTGCCTTTAGAGCTTTTACTTTGTTAGAGGTTGGCTTGGAACCTGTGGAAGCCAAGAGCTCGTGCTTCTCAATTGGGCTCATTGTTTATGTCTCATTCTTGCAAGAGCTTGAGAAGAATCACCTGATATGCCAAATGGATCAATGAGAGGAGAAAGAAGAACAAATAATTAATCATTCATTTCATGCAACAAAGAATGTTGACGAGGTGTTTCCTCTAAATGCTTCTTTGCAAACAACTTTCCTACTTGATAAATGCTTCTCGGTGAAGGCATAAATATCACTACCAGAAATTCGGGAATTAGCGATGGCTTAAGAGGAAATCCGCCGCTATCATGCAATTAGTGACGACTTAGCGACGACCACAACGAACGTCGTTAATACCATAGCGAAGAGCAAAGACAGTCGTCATTACTTAGTGTCTGCTCGCCCGACGCTAAAGTCGTCACGGCTCGTAGCGACCGGTCGAGGCCGTCGCTTAATAATTAATTATTTTTTAAAATTTTTTTAACTAGTGACGGCTATGGCCGTCGCTAATAATTATATTAAATTTTTTTAATTGAATTTACGGTTTTATATATAATTTTATTTTAATTTTAAGGATTTACGGTTTAATTATTATATAAATTCAATTTTTTATTTATTTTATAAATTTTATATCATATTTGGTTAACGATCTAAAATATAAAAAAAACAATAATATTATATAAAAACATCTATATAGAAAATAAATATATATATAAAAGTACATATAAAAACTAAACGTATACATAAGTCAATAAAAAGAAAAAAAATCAAGGTTGATGGCGACGACATTGTTGTTGTGGGCCACGATCCTCATACAAGGGCTGGTCATCCAGGTTGTCATCATAGTGCGAGTGCGCTTGAGCCTCACTCCCGCTGGTAGAAGCAATTGCACTGCGGGCATCCAGCACTAACTGCAACTGTTGTCGAAGTCATGTGAAGTTCTCCTCCAACCGGTCATACTGTGGTTGATAGTGATCAACCCTCTCTTCAGCTTGACTGGCCTGCATCTATGCTTCGATGACCCGCTTGCCTCAACGCCTCGTGACAAATGTCGAGACCTGTCGCTCCCGCTGGTATGGGCCCGAGACTCCTGAGTGAGGCTCTGGTCACACCAGGACGGATGTTGCTTGACAAGTCCCCAGTGCCATAACAGCGGCCTCGAGTCTTGCCACCAGTAACATCCTTCCAGATCTGTAACTTGCTGGACCCATCAATGATGAAGTTGTCCCCCATCTATGACTCCACCTCCCTCAGACCTTCCTGGTAATTTGTCTGTTGAGTAGAGATGAAATTATAATTAGTTAGTTATTCTATTGCAAATATATCAAATTATATAAAAATCACTACTAAGCATAATTTTTCCTTACATATGTGGACCCGCGCTCGATCGTCTATCCAACCACCATCCTTTTTTGTGTTGGTGGCCACAAAAAACTCATCTGGATCTATAGCCCACCCAAGCTCTCGAGCCTACACTGAAAAATTATACTAATTAATTATTTTAATTCTAAATACATAAATAATATAGAAAAGTAGGTTTATACATACCATATCCAAAGCCACCTCAATGTGAGCCTTGCGGCCCGTGATGTGGACTGCTCCGTCTCAACGAGAAGCCCAATTGATCTTGTTACGAGTGGACTTCCCCTTGAACTCATCAGAGGCCCAGTAGGCCAAAAGACCCTCCCAGGCCTCCTCACCACACCAAGTGGGCCTAGTCCCACTCGTCCAGGTCTTGTTCAACATATCTCGAAGGCAACCGACAATCCTCTGCTTGTACACCTTCTTAATTTGGGCCTCATCCTCAGGGGCCAAAGTAACTTCGCTCTGTAAAAAAACTTATAGGATAAGTCATTTGGAAATGTCATAACTTATGAAAAAAGAATGTAAAATGAAGGCATTTTACCGTAAACTCCTCCCACCACTTGTCCTTCACATCCTGCGGGGTGACCTCCCACAAGTAGTGAGGACCCTGGAACTGCGATCGGATCGCATGGCCAATGGCTACGATGGGGGTTGTTAGGCACCCCAACTGCAAAATAAAAATATTCAATATTAACTCTAAAAACTTATAAAGATTCAATATTAACAATTTAAAAGAGGTAAAAAAATATATAGAAACTCACCCCTGCCATAAGGTCGGATAATAACCCTACCGTGAGGGTCTGGCTCATGAGGGTTACTAGAGCTAGCACCCCGGTACCCGAACATACTCAACATCAGGCTCGGGGTCAGCCTTAGCATCAACCTCAGCTTGAGCGTCCACCTCGGGCTCAGAGAGATGTAGAAGCTTATCCCTCCACCTCGGTAGGGATCTCAATGATATCCCAGTGTATGGATGAACCTCATGCCCTTGAATTCTGGCTAGTCAGATGCTGCAGGTTGACCAAACGGTGGAGGGGTGGAAGAAGAAGAAGATTGCACGTACGCTGGGAGGGGCTGAAGTAGAAGGTTGCTCCGGCAGCTGATGGGGGAGGTTAAGGTTGGTCCTTTCCCGACCTGCGTGAGCTGCCTGTGCAACAAAGCTCGCCCGGAGGGATGGACCTCCCTCTAAGTGGTGAAACCTTCTGTCCACCTCGACCTCGCAGTACAAGGCATAAGTACCTAATAATTATATGAAATAATTAAAATTAATTAAATCTATTCTTAATTATTTATATACAGATTAAAAAATTTAATTAAAACAATAATTAAAACTATTAAAACTAATATCAAACCTACTAAAACTAATTATTAAAATATTAAAACTAACTAACAATTAAAACTAATTATTAAATTATTAAAATTAACTAACAATTAAAATTAATTAGCAATTACCACTAGTTAACACTAAACACTAAAACTAACAATTAAAACTAATTAGAAACAATTAAAACTAATAAACAATAATTAACAACAATTAAAAGCAAGTAAAAGATTTAAAGTAATTAAAAGCAATTACCTCAAGGAGAAGGAGGAGGAGGGCGGGAGGAGGAGGGGAGGGAGATGGAGTGTAACATCCTAAATTTTACTAAGTAAAATATTAATTAAATTAAATAAATAGGTAGAGGAAATAATTATATAGACGAATAATAATAGGATCAATATTATTATTAGTTTATCCATAAGGTTAGCTTAAATTTAAAAGAGGAGAAGGGAGTTGAGAGTGGAACCAAGCCCAATTAGGCATTCTAGTAAGGAGGGGGTTACCAGTCACCCTAATCCTTATTTGTATTATCGTCAGAGAGCGAAACGCTAAGGAGGGGAGAAAATGAGTCTCAGAGAGGATTGCCGCAGAGTGAGCATCAAGAACCAAGAAAGGGACTTCCTTGCTGTAATCGATCTTCACTTAAGGTACGGTGGGTGAGAGGGTGCTACTTGTATATGCATGTAGGGGAGCTTGGGTAGTGAGGGCAACCATAAGACCCTCTAAGGCTTAAATTCGAATTGATTAATATTTATAGAGTATGAATGATGAAACTGGTGATTATTGATGAGTTCTATGATTATTGATGAAACTTGATTGGATTGAATGAGAAATAAGAGAATAGTGAAAAGGGGTTAATGAGGGTTTAATGATTTGGGGTTTTGATGGGAAAACCATGTAAAACTGTTAAATATTGATGATTTTGATGAATATTAATGATTATGAATGATGTTTGATCGAAAAGGATTGAATAGAGGTTGAATAGAGTGATATAGAAGTTTTAGAAATCGTGAAATCTGTGATCTGCGTCGCGGGTAATCGATTACTGGAGTTGGTAATCGATTACCAGGTTGTTTGGGCAGCCCGGAGTGCTATTTACTCACAGGTAATCGATTACAGAGGTGCTGTAATCGATTACCAGAGAGTTTGTTTGCTGGTAATCGATTACAGAGGTTTGATAATCGATTACCAGGTTGATTGCTTGCAGGTAATCGATTATAGAGGTGCTGTAATCGATTACTAGAGTGTTTGGTTGCAGGTAATCGATTACAAGGTGGTTGTAATCGATTACCAGAGATCTTGTTTGCAGGTAATCGATTACTAGAGGTTGGTAATCGATTACCAGAGTGGATTTTGAGATCCTAAGTGTTTGATGATGATTGATGGTGTGTGATAATGCTTTATAACGTTTGGTGTGCATAATATGCAATATAATTGATGATATTTGGTGTGCATAATGATTGGTGCTTATGCAATGTATTGAGGTTATTTTGGTGTGCATATGGTTGGTGAATGTGCAATATGCTTTATGATATTTTGGTGTGCATATAGTTGGTGAATATGCAATATGTTTTATGATGTTTTGGTGTGCATATGGTTGGTGAATATGCAATATGCTTTATGATATTTTGGTGTGCATATGGTTGGTGAATATGCAATATAATTAATGATGATGTTACTTGAGTTGTGCGGGCCCATAGAGGGGGTACAACTCAAGAGAGATGCCTTGAGCATATGTGATGAGACCTGAATTGTGCGGACCCATGGATGGGGTACAATTCGGGAGGTGAACTGAGTTGTGCTGGCCCATAGAGGGGGTACAACTCAGGGGATCAAGATGGGGCGTTCGATGCACGGGCCCATAGAGGGGGTGCAACCTAGGGGTGATTGTACTGGCCCATAGAGAGGGTGCAACCTAGGGTCGAATGTCGTTGTGCGAGCCCAACGAGGGGGTACAACCTATCGGTTTGTGTGGTGACACCGGTAGACTATCTTGGTAATAACTAGAGTGGTTGACGAGGTGCACCCATTGTGTGGAGTTCCAAGTCACGATCTTTGGGTAGGTGATGAGATGAGTTTTGGAGCATATGACAAGTTGGAATACTCGACGATGGAATTGAGTTATATAATAATGAGTTTTGGTGCATACATGTTGGATGTATATGTGTGATATCTGATGTGATATTGGATTTTAAATGGTGTTATGAGTATTAATGATGAATGAATATTATGTGAGTATGTGAGTCCTTTGGTGAATGATGCTATGAGATTTATATGTGGATATAGATGAATAACTATATGTTGAGTTTTATATGATTATTATCTGATGGATTATGTGATGTTTTTGTATGTGGTATGATGAATGATGATAAGAGGGTGAGGATAGGGTAGCCTCCTATGTGTATGTATGAGTAGTATTCTTTTCCTCACCGTTACACTGTGGATATTTTACAGGTGATGATGATAACACAATTGGTGTTGAGTTTTGATTAAGGGAGTGTTGCTCTGGTACATGTGACATCAGGGCATATTATTGGGGTTCTTTTCTTTATGTTTCTAGTTAGGAAGGATTTTGTAAGCTGTTTTGGGATGTCTTACACGGCAAGTACGATGTTTAATTGTTTTTATTTCTTTGTAGATTCCGCTGCATGAGTATTGGAGTACCTTTGAGTCTATTTGATTTTAATTAAGTTGTTTTTGAACTAATGAGATTTTAATAAGAGAGTTTTGTGAACCTTTTACCCATGGTGGGACGTTACCCTTTTCTACAATTCAATTTATTAAACACTTAAGAGTATGGGGTAGAAGGTTGTCACATTAGTTGGTATCAGAGTAGGTCGGTTCACCGGCCTTGAGTTATGAGTTTACTATGCTTCTGAGGTGTTAATCTGATTGATTGATTGTTTGTTTGAGTGAATTGTGTTGTTGAATTGGATTGTTTGTCTTGTTTCTTTACTTCTGCTTTACTTAGTATGTTTGCTTACCCTTTCTTTAATACAGAAAGAGTAATGGCTGGGGGAAGGAACGATCGAGCATGGTCGATGCCTTGATGGCTATGGCACAGGTTGTTGGCAACCTTAACCAACATCACGAGACGGATTGGCTTGCACGGTTCTAGAGGAACCATCCACCTACGTTCCGTGGGGGTTATGACCCTGATGGAGCTGCCGATTGGATTTACGAGATCGAGAAGATCTTCAGAGCGATAGACTGCCCTATTCTTCAGAAGGTGACTTTGGCAACATTCATGTTATCTGGGGATGCCGACTTCTGGTGGCAAATAACTTGCCATAGGATGATTGATGAGGGCACAACCTTGAGCTGGGATAACTTCAAAAGGTTATTCGTGGAGAAGTACTTCCCACACGATGTGCGCAGCAAGAAAACAAATAGAGTTCCTGGATCTAAATCAAGGGGACGACACCGTGGCAGACTACGCATCAAGGTTCGAAGCACTTGTACGATTTTGCCCGACATATGAGGGAGCTGCCAACGAAGAATCCAAGTGCGTCAAGTTTCTCAGCGGCCTTCGTCCTGAGATCAAACAAGTATTCAACTACCAAGGGATCACGCGCTTTCACGAGCTGGTGAACAAGTACAGGATTTATGATGAAGACAATCGAGCAAAGGTGGCACATTACAAGAGTGGAGGGCCTTTGAGGAGTCAGAACAAGTTCCAAGTAGCTAACAAGGGCAAGCCATATTCTAGAGCAACAGGAAATCGCAAGATTGGAGGTGGCAGTGACGGCACAGTACGAAGGAAGGGTTACCCTCCAGTTGTTGGTCAAGCGTCAAAAGGCGGGAGTGTTGGTTCTACCACTCCTATTATTTGCTATAAATGCGGAAAGGAGGGCCACCGGGCAAACCGATGCGGAGACAGAGAGATCACCTGCTACATCTGTCAGGAGAAGGGACCACATCGCTCGTGATTGTCCTCAAAAGACACAAGGGACAGTAGCGGCAAAACGGAGATGCCAGTGGAAGCGCCAGTAAACCTAAGGCTACTGGGAGAGTCTTTGCCTTGAGTGGTACTGAAGCTGCTCAATCTGAGGACTTGATCCAAGGTACTGGTTACATTGCGGGTAATCCTTTAGTTATTTTATTTGATTCGGGTGCGACTCATTCTTTTATATCACATGCTTGTGTGTCTAAGCTAAAATTTCCTGTTTCTTCTTTGCCTTTTGTATTGTGTGTGGAAACGCCAGCTAGTGGGTCAGTTCTACTTCTAATGTGTGCTTAAATTGTCCTGTTGCTGTTAATGATAGAAAATTCTTAGTTGATTTGATTTGCTGACCTCTAAGTCAACTAGACATTATTCTGGGAATGGACTGATTATCTTCCAATCATGTCCTATTAAACTGTGCTGATAAAACTGTCATGTTTGGTCACCCTGTTGAGAGTAAGAATAAGGACTTTATGACTGTCAATCAGGTAAAGGCGTCTCTAAGGGAAGATGCCCAGGTTTATATGCTTTTAGCTTCTTTGAAATCTGATAGTAGCAATGTTGTGAGTGAGATACCTGTAGTGTGTGAGTACCCTGAAGTGTTTGCAGATAATGTGTCTAGTTTACCACCAAAGAGAGAGTTAGAGTTTTCTATAGATTTAGTACCGGGGACAGGACCGATTTCAGCTACACCTTATAGGATGTCACCCATAGAGTTAGCAGAACTTAAGAAGCAATTAAAAGACTTGTTAGAGAAGAGGTTTATAAGGCCTAGTGTGTCACCCTGGGGAGAGCCTGTCTTGTTTATTAAGAAGAGGGATGGTAGCATGAGGTTATGTACAGATTACCGCCGGCTTAATAAGGTAACCATTAAGAATAGATATCCTTTGCCTAGGATAGATGACTTGATGGATCAGCTAGTGGGGGCACGTGTGTTTAGCAAGACAGATCTTAGATCAGGCTATCATCAGATTAGGGTTAAGGAAGAGGATATACCTAAGACTGCTTTTAGGACTAGGTATGGACATTATGAATATCTAGTAATGCCTTTCGGTGTGACAAATGCTCCTGCGATTTTTATGGATTACATGAACATAATTTTTCACCCTTATTTAGATAAATTCATAGTTGTCTTCATAGATGATATACTAATTTATTCCAAAACTAAGGAAGAGCATGAGGAACATCTAAAGGTAGTGCTTCAGGTTCTTAAGGATAAGCAGTTGTATGTTAAGATGTCCAAGTGTGAGTTCTGGTTAGAGGAAGTAAGTTTCTTAGGCCATGTGATTTCTAAGGGAGGCATAGGCGTAGATCCTTCTAAGGTAGAGGCTGTGCTTAAGTGGGAGGCTCCTAAGTCGGTGAATGAGATTAGAAGTTTCCTCGGGTTGGCTGGGGTACTATAGAAGATTCATAGAAGGGTTTCCAAGTTAGCTTTTCCTTTGACCGAGTTGACTAGGAAGGGAGTTGCCTTTGTGTGGAATAGTAAGTGTGAGACTAGTTTCCAAACCCTTAAGGAGAAGTTGACTAGTGCACCAGTGTTAGTGTTGCCTGACCTTAGCAAATCCTTTGTGGTATACTGTGATGCCTCTAAGATGGGTTTAGGTGGGGTGTTGATGCAAGAGGGTAAAGTAGTAGCTTATGCTTCTAGGCAATTGAAAACCCATGAGAGAAACTACCCTACCCATGACCTAGAGCTAGTGTCCGTAGTGTTTGTGTTGAAGATATGGAGGCATTATTTGTATGGATCCAGGTTTGAGGGTTTTAGTGACCATAAGAGCCTTAGATACTTGTTTGACCATAAGGAGCTGAACATGAGGCAGAGGAGGTGGTTAGAATTTCTTAAGGATTCTGATTTCAAGTTGAGTTACCATCCCGGTAAGGCTAATGTAGTGGCTGACGCTTTAAGTAGGAAATCTATCTATGTTAGTTCCCTGATGATTAAGGAGATGGATCTTTTAACTCAGTTTAGGGATTTGAGTTTAGCTTGTGAAGTGACTTCTGTTAGTGTGAGGTTGGGGATGACTAGAGTAAGTAATGATCTGTTGAAAGATATTAGCAAGGCCCAATTAGAGGATCCATTTTTAATAAGTAGAAGAGAGGCCATAGAATGAGGTAATGGTGGAGAGTTTGTAATAGGTACCGATGGGGTAGTGAGATTTGGAGACCGTGTGTATGCCTAGTGAACCTACTATTAAGCGTTTAGTACTAGAAGAAGGGCATAGAAGTAAGCTTAGTTTCCACCCAGGATCGACTAAGATGTATCAAGATTTGAAGAAAGTGTTCTGGTGGCCTAGAATGAAGAGGGACATAGAGGAGTTTGTGAGTGCTTGTTTAGTGTGCCAAAAGTCTAAGGTAGAACATCAAAAGCCTTCAGGATTGCTTCAACCCTTAAGTATACCTGAGTGGAAGTGGGATAGTATTTCCATGGACTTTGTAGTTGCCTTGCCTAAGAATGTGAGGGGGCATGACTCCATTTGGGTTATTGTGGATAGGTTAACTAAGAGTGCACATTTCCTTCCTATTAACATTAGGTACTCCTTAGAGAAACTAGCTCAGATTTACATCAGTGAGATTGTGAGGTTGCATGGCATACCGTCCAGTATAGTTTCGGATAGAGATCCCAGGTTCACCTCTAGATTTTGGGAGAGTTTGAAGCAGGCCCTGGGGACCCAACTTAGGCTTAGTTCAGCTTATCACCCTCAGACTGATGGTCAGACCGAGAGAACCATTCAATCCTTAGAGGATTTGCTTAGGGCTTGCGTGTTGGACCAAGGGGGTAGTTGGGATAGCTTCTTACCTTTGATAGAGTTTACCTATAACAATAGTTTTCACTCTAGCATAGGTATGGCGCCTTATGAGGCATTATATGGTAAGAGATGTAGAACACCTTTGTGTTGGTGTGAGCCGGGGGAGAGCCTTGCGATAGGACCTGAGATAGTGCAACAAACCACTAATAAGGTTAGGATAATCCAGGAGAGGATGAGGACAACTCAGAGTAGGCAGAAGAGCTATGCTGATAAGAGGAGGAAGGAGTTAGAATTCAAAGAAGGGGACCATGTATTCCTGAAAGTCACTCCGTGGACTGGGGTTGGTAGGGCATTAAAGTCTAGAAAGCTTACACCTCGATTCATTGGTCCTTACCAAATTCTTAAAAGAGTCGGCAATGTTGCCTATCAGATTGCTTTACCTCCACACTTGTCCAATCTTCATAATGTTTTCAACTTTTCACAACTCCGGAAATACATTCACGATCCTTCGCATGTGATCGAGTCGGATCATCTTGAAGTTAAGGAAAACCTGACGGTGGAAACCATGCCGGTGAGAGTTGAGGATCGGAGGGCGAAACAACTTCGAGGTAAAGAGATTCCTTTAGTTAAGGTAATCTGGGGAGGACCCACACCCGAGAGTGCTACTTGGGAATTGGAAGAGAAGATGAAGGAGTCCTATCCAGAGTTATTTGCTCCAGGTAAAATTCGAGGTCAAATTTTCTTTCTAGGAGGGGAGTGTTGTAACATCCTAAATTTTACTAAGTAAAATATTAATTAAATTAAATAAATAGGTAGAGGAAATAATTAATTAAATAGCGAATAAATAATATGAACAATATTATTATTAGTTCATCCATAAGGTTAGCTTAAATTTAAAAGAGGAGAAGGGAGTTGAGAGTGGGCCCAAGCCCGATTAGGCATTCTAGTAAGGAGGGGTTACCAGTCACCCTAATCCTTATTTGTATTATCGTCAGAGAGCGAAACGCTAAGGAGGGGAGAAAATGAGTCTCAAGAGAGGATTGCCGCAGAGTGAGCATCAAGAACCAAGAAAGGGACTTCCTTGCTGTAATCGATCTTCGCTTAAGGTACGGTGGGGGAGAGGGTGCTGTTTGTATATGCATGTAGGGGTGCATGGGTAGTGAGGGCAACCATAAGACCCTTTAAGGATTAAATTCGAATTGATTAATATTTATATTGAGTATGAATGATGAAAACTGGTGATTATTGATGAGTTCTATGATTATTGATGAAACTTGATTGGATTGAATGAGAAATAAGAGAATAGTGAAAAGGGGTTAATGAGGGTTTAATGATTTGGGGTTTTGATGGGAAAACCATGTAAAACTGTTAAAGATTGATAATTTTGATGAATTTGATGAATATTAATGATTATGAATGGTGTTTGATCGAAAAGGATTGAATGGAGGTTGAATAGAGTGATATAGAAGTTTTAGAAATCGTGAAATCTGCGATCTGCGTCGCGGGTAATCGATTACTGGAGTTGGTAATCGATTACCAGGTTGTTCTGGGCAGCCCGGAGTGCTGTTTACTCGCAGGTAATCGATTACAGAGGTGATGTAATCGATTACCAGAGAGTTTTTTTGCTGGTAATCGATTACAGAGGGTTTGGTAATCGATTACTAGGTTGATTGCTTGTAGGTAATCGATTACAGAGGTGTTGTAATCGATTACCAGAGTGTTTGGTTGTAGGTAATCGATTACAAGGTGGTTGTAATCGATTACCAGAGATCTTGTTTGCATGTAATCGATTACTAGAGGTTGGTAATCGATTACCAGAGTGGATTTTGAGATCCTGAGTGTTTGATGATGATTGATGGTGTGTGATAATGCTTTATAATGTTTGGTGTGCATAATATGCAATATAATTGATGATATTTGGTGTGCATAATGATTGGTGCTTATGCAATGTATTGAGGTTATTTTGGTGTGCATATGGTTGGTGAATATGCAATATGCTTTATGATATTTTGGTGTGCATATAGTTGGTGAATATGCAATATGTTTATGATGTTTTGGTGTGTATATGGTTAGTGAATATGCAATATGTTTTATGATGTTTTGGTGTGCATATGGTTGGTGAATATGCAATATGCTTTATGATATATTTGGTGTGCATATGGTTAGTGAATATGCAATATAATTAATGATGATGTTACTTGAGTTGTGCGGGGCCCATAGAGGGGGTACAACTCAAGAGAGATGCCTTGAGCATATGTGATGAGACCTGAATTGTGCGGACCCATAGAGGGGGTACAATTCGAGAGGTGAACTGAGTTGTGCTGGCCCATAGAGGGGGTACAACTCAGGGGATCAAGATGGGGCGTTCGATGCACGGGCCCATAGAGGGGGTGCAACCTAGGGGTGATTGTACTGGCCCATAGAGGGGGTGCAACCTAGGGTCGAATGTCGTTGTGCGGGCCCAACGAGGGGGTACAACCTATCGGTTTGTGTGGTGACACCGGTAGACTATCTTGGTAATAACTAGAGTGGTTGACGAGGTGCACCCATTGTGTGGAGTTCCAAGTCACGATCTTTGGGTAGGTGATGAGATGAGTTTTGGAGCATATGACAAGTTGGAATACTCGACGATGGAATTGAGTTATATAATAATGAGTTTTGGTGCATACATGTTGGATGTATATGTGTGATATCTGATGTGATATTGGATTATAAATGGTGTTATGAGTATTAATGATGAATGAATATTATGTGAGTATGTGATTCCTTTGGTGAATGATGGTATGAGATTTATATGTGGATATAGATGAATAACTATATGTTGAGTTTTAGATGATTATTATCTGATGGATTATGTGATGTTTTGGTATGTGGTATGATGAATGATGATATGGGGGTGAGGATAGGGTAGCCTCCTATGTGTATGTATGAGTAGTATTCTTTTCCTCACCGTTACACTGTGAATATTTTACAGGTGATGATGATAACACGATTGGTGTTGAGTTTTGATTAAAGGGAGTGTTGCTCTGGTACATGTGATATCAGGACATATTATTGGGGTTCTTTTCTTTATGTTTCTAGTAGGAAGGATTTTGTAAACTGTTTTGGGATGTCTTACACGGCAAGTACGATGTTTAATTGTTTTTATTTCTTTGTAGATTCCGCTGCATGAGTATTGGAGTACCTTTGAGTCTATTTTATTTTAATTAAGTTATTTTTGAACTAATGAGATTTTAATAAGAGAGTTTTGTGAACCTTTTACCCATGGTGGGACGTTACCCTTTTCTACAATTCAATTTATTAAACACTTAAGAGTATGGGGTAGAAGGTTGTCACAGGTAGAGGGAGGGAGGAAGGGGTCGCTAGAAGAGGAGGAAGAGGGAGGGAGGGAGGAGGAGTGATCGGAGGGAGCAAAACTGTGAGGAGGAAGAAGAAGAGGGGAGGGGGGAAAGAGTTTTGTGCGCGTAAGTTTTAAACTTAGCGACGGTCTGGTCGTCGTTACGGCCGTCGCAAAGTTAAAAATATACGCAGACGTGCCAATTTTAATTTTTTTAATTAAAAACGTGGCGACGGTTTGATAGTCGCTATGTTTTTTTTTAATTTTCAGAAAAAAAATTTGACTTTTTCAGTGTAGCAACGATATGGTTATTACTACAATATGAAACCAAGTGACGGTCAGGCCATCACAACATATTAATGGCACAGTTACACATTGAACTTTGCATTTAATGTTATAGTGTATCTGGAGTTTGGCGTAGAGACATTTTGACCAATACAAGTTTATCTAAGGTCGATCATTATATATATGGATATTTCTAAGAGTGTCAACCCTAAAAGTAAAAGAAAAATTAATTAAAATAAAATGATTAAAATTTTTATGTGTGTGTTCGAGACTAGGCTATGAAGCCATTCGTGGACCAATCCTCGCATTGGATTGAGATAGTTTAATCTGATGGAGTTCCATAGTTAATAATAAGGATGCAAACCTTATGGTTTAAAAAAATAGAAAACCAATTAAAACTCAAAGATGAGGTTGTTCATTTTATGTTTTTAAGTTTAAATTATAAAAATATCAACTTATTTTTTTTATTTTATTTTATATTTAAGATTTTTGTACAGGAAATTAAGAAAGAAACCAATATAAAGTTTTTTTTATTATTTCCTATAGAAAACTTTGAAAACATGAAATGAAATGAAATGAAAACAGTGTAATTTTTTATAATTAAAACTGAAAATATTTTGATAATTAAAATTTAAAATAGAAAATAAAATAAAAAATATTTCTAAAACCAAATGACCCATAAAAGAGGAATTGACACCAAATTTAGTTTTTTATCTTTTTCATTTTTAAACTCAAACTAGAAGTTGAAATATTAAGATGTGTTTGATTCTGTTTTATTTTTTAGTTTTTAAAATTATTTTACAAAATAAATTTCAAGATTTTTTTTTACAAATGACATGATTTATTTACAATATTATTATTACAAAATAGAAAATAAAAGTTTTCCAAAACATTTTAGATTGGTTTTAATTTTTTTAATTTTTTTAGAACAAATAATCTTTTTTCTTAAAATTATTTTTAAAAATTATCTAACAAATAGATTTTTATTTTCTTTTTCTAACTGTTTTGTAAAACTTTAAACGGTTAACGTATGTTTTTGATCCCCAAAATATTTCAAATTTCTCATTTAGTCCTCCCCCAAAAAAAATTCTAACACATTCCCATTTGGTCCCTCCATTAATGGATCATTAATCGTCTTCGTTAAATTCCAATAAGGCAGCTGAGGTGGACATATTAAACCTAAATGGCATGACATTCCTATGTGTCATCTAACAGGAGACTGCAAAAGAGTTTTTTTTTCTTTTCCCAAGAACCATCCTCTCACTCTATCCTTCTCCTCCCTTCAAGACCAACACATCCCCACTCCCATGGAACCGATTAAGTCAACACTATCATCGTCCCACCGAGAAAGCTTCACGCCACCACCTTTGTTGAAATAACCCAAGCCTCCATCTTCTATGTTGCACCTTCAACCGTGGTCGGCTTAACCCTGAGGCCATTAAGGCATCACTTTAAGCCCCCAAACTAATATCCTTATTTTAGGCCCCAAAAAATTATTTGTTATTAATATTTTTAAAAATATAGTTAATAATTATTTAATAAATAATATTAAAAGTAATTAAGCATTTTTTCTAAAAAATACCCCCATTTATCATGACTTTCTATCTTTTCAAAAGTAATAATCATTAATAATTGATTCTAAACATTATTCCCACTAAACTCTTTATTTCTTTTTTTTTTTGTAAATTTTCTTCTATATGTGTTATACTATTATTATTATTATTATTATTATTATTATTATTATTATCTATTCTCTCTATTCTCCCAAACTCTTTTTTTAACTGGTGAACGAAACGAGCCTTTTTTTGTCTTTTGTAAAATAAATCTCCACACACTCTCTTTAGTCTCCAACATGTGTCGTGTGATTAACAATTTGATAAAAATTATTGATAATGAAGTTGTAAATCTTTTCAAAAATCATTAAGGATTTATTATTTTTTTATACATAATAGACCAAACAATTACTACACTTTAAAGTATATTTGATCAATTTAAATTGTACAAAAATATTTCTTGTTTTTTATTTAGTGTTGAGAAATTAAACTCATTGGATAATGGGAATTTAAAATAAAAATGTCTTAACATTGAAAATTCTTTAAAACATAATGATAACTATGATATTAATGGATTAGATTTACTTTTAGAATTAAAGGTTTTAAAAGAAGTTATATAAGTAGAAAATGACACACCAATCGATATACTTTATTATGTAAAAAGACTTTATTCTTTTCCAAATGCATATATTGTTTATAGAATAAATATAACAATTCTAGTAATTGTTGCTTCAGCAGAAAGAATTTCTTTTCAACCTAAAATTAATAAAATCTTATCTAAAATTAACAATGTCTCAAAAGAGATTAAATGGTTTGGTATTATTATTAATAGAAAAAATGTTAAACAAAATTGATTATAATAATTTAATAAGTAATTTTTCATCTTGAAAGAATAAAAAGATAAATTTTAAATTAAGTTACAATATTTTAATAAATTATTTTATTCATTTAAAAAAGACCCGTTAGAAATATCGTTTTAGGCCCAGAGAAACGTTGGACTGATCCTGCCTTCAACCAACCATCGTCACCTTCAACCCACCTCATCACACTCAAAGGAACCACCTTCCTTGCCTTTCTCTATGTGAAGCAACCATTACCTTCTCCCCACGACCATCAATACCAACTGACGTTCCTTACCCCGTTGTCATCCCATCATCACTGACTAAAATTGTGACCACCATCGAATTTAGGCACCATCACAGCGCAACCCATAACCAACTACCCAAACCACCTCGTCCAAGCCAGTCACCGCCCAGGGACAGAACCAGGAAAAATTGGTAGGGGGCAGAATTTTAACAATGTGTTTAGTAACATTAAAAATGACTAACTTTTACCATTAGTAATTGTATAAAGTGTCTAATTGAAAACAAAACATCATATCATATATCTCATAAAAGTAAATAGGCATACTTTTGATGCAAAGAAAACACTTACAAAAAAAAGGATCCACTTCATTTCAACCACCAAGATCATGAAGTTCTTCGATTCTTGATTTGATAGAACTCTTCCATAATTTCTTCCACACTGAATGTCTTGGCAATATCCTTTTCAATATAAATAGCTAAAGTATCTGCAAGAAAGCCATCTTCCATTTTATTGCGAAGCCTTGTTTTCACAAGCTTCATTGCTGAAAAAGCACGCTCAGTGGAAGCCGTTGAAATTGGAAGAGTCAACACAAGATGAATAACTCTATCAATCAAGTGATAAATTGCTGATTTTCCTGAAAATGATAATACTCTACATAACTCAGAAAGTGTTGAAATATGTTGAAATTCAGAATGCTTTAACACATCAACCTCATAATGTTGTAATTGAATCCTCAAGTGAACCTTCTCTTGGTCAGTAAAATCTCTTGGATAATATTTTTCAACTAAATTGCATATGTCATCAATTTTGAAAGATCTAAATGCATCCTTTGGACTTAGAGCTGAGCTAAGAAGGAATAATTCCACAGTCTGGTCACAAAATCTGTTTTTCAGCTCTTGCAATTGAAAGTCTATGACAGCTGTAAATATGCCATATCTAAAATGGTGCTCCATAGTCAGAAAAGTGTCATTATTTTTATGACGAGGCTTACCTCGAGCTCTGAAATGTTGACTCTTCAAATTAGGAACATCAATAGCATTGTTAGGACAAAATGTTGTGACATTCTCAAGTAATGGCTCCCACCCTTCATCCCTTAACTTTTGAAGTAGTGATTTTGTAGTTGAAACAAGATGCATAGCATTTAAAATATCTTGAGATTGTTGCTGCAAAGCTCTACATAAAAGATCTGTTATTTCCATAATTTGTTTCATCAAGTGCAATATAAAAACAAATTCAAATGAAGTTAATGCTAAGTAAGCTGCCTCTGCATCACCCCTTTGAGAGTAATTTGCTCCTCCTTCAGAAATACCATTGAGAACAGAGCATGTTGCTGCATACATTCTTAAAAAACTGCATATTGAGTGAAAATGAGAACCCCATCGTGTATCTCCAGCTCTTTGCAAGGTACCAATTTGATTTCCACCCTTTTTAGTCTCAATTTCATTATTAGAGATCATACTTTTAATTTGCAATGCTTGAGCCTCTTGAAGCTCATCATGTCGCTTAGAATAACTAACAACAATATTTATAATAGATGTCAAAGTTGTAAAGAATTGATGACATGCTTAACTTCTCTAGATGATGTAACTAAAGCCAATTGCAATCTATGAGCCATGCAATGAACATAATAAGCATAAGTACATTCTTTGAGAAATGGAGATTGTAACCCATTCCATTCACCACGCATATTACTAGCACCATCATAACCTTGTCCCCGAATATTTTCAACATGAAGATCATGACGAGAAAGGACTGCACATACCTCTTTTTTAAGAGTTGAAGCGGTGGTATCTTTGACATGAACAATATGAAAAAACCGCTCTCGAAGAAAGCCATCTTCATCAACAAATCTTAAAATAATAGCCATTTGCTCCCTCTTTGACTCATCTCGAGCTTCATCAACAAGTATGCAATATTTGGCATTGCCAATCTGTTTGTGGTGATAAAATACAAATTCGAAAATTGAATTTATCACTTTGATTCTAAGAACAATCTGGGGATAAGAATCAAATCCTCTTACGGGACTCTTTTGAAAAAAAGTAGGTTTATGGTGCTTCAGATTTGTAAAAGGGCTTTCAAAAGTTCAATTTTCTGAAAAAAATGATTAATTGGTAAAGAATTTCACCAAGTCAATTATTGTGTTTCAAATATCCCGAAATGATAAGTTTTAAAGAGTTTGATTCAGAATTCTATCAAAAAACTTATCTTTTACAAAGAGTTAGAACTACTTGATTCAGAATTTTATCAAAGTTCTAAGTTTTTACTTGACTTTTGTTAGATTCACAAAAGTATGAATGCAAATTTCAGAGTAAAGAAAGAAAATTGCTTGAAAGATAAAATGCAAAATGTAAAGTGCAGAAAGTAAAAGAATTGAAAGAAAAAGTTGCATAAAGATAAAAGTGGATGGGTTCATCACATACAGTCAATCCTTGTAAACCTGTTAGTCGCAATGTGATCGGACGTGAAGGTGTTTAAGGGTATGAGTGTAATGAATTGCCAACCCTTATTACATTAAGAGTTTACCTATTTATAGTTTCCTAATTATAACGGCTAACTAATGTATATATGACACATCATCTAGCCCTATGTGCTGGCAGCGTGCATGCTTGCCACGTCTTCTGCCAACCAGAAAAACCGTTTCTGATCTTCAATAAATGTCTTCTGACTTTTCAAACTTCCTTTTGATTTCTCAGAAATCTTCTAAGTCTTCAGATATCTTGTCTTTGAATTCTCTGTTCCTGTTTCTCGAATTCTTGCCTTCTGATTTCTCGAAATCTTCTTTCTGTTTTCTCGAAATCTTCTTTCTGGAATTTTGACTTCATAGATTCGAGAAAATCCTTAACTTTAAGACTTAGTCTTTTCTTGACATCTGAACTCAATAAGTTTTTCTCTTTTCGATATTTTGACTACACTCTTCCCTGTGCCACATGTCAAACTTCATTTGACCATTCCAAAGATCATAAAGACCACCGACCATCGTCCACTTAACTTCATTATGAGAATTCTTCTCATTGGACGTTAAAATGGTGTTATGAATGGCACTTGCCTCTTTTCACTCCTATAAATAAGAGTATTTTGCACATTCTTTTCACAATTCTTCATTCTCTCTTCTTCTCTTTTCTTCTAAATTCTTCAAAGAAACTCTTCAAAGAATATGATGAAGTTAATTCCTTTGGCTATTACGTTCAATCCAATCTGGAATGATTTCATTTTTGATAGGATTGACGTAATGGCCAAAGCCATTGGCTTTTTCAAACTTTTCCTTTAGAATTTTGCTTTTGGATTGTACGTGATAGCCAAATATAGGTTCATTATATAATAAATGAATCTATTATTGTTTTCCCATGCCGACCTTGATTTCTTCCCCAAGTCGAAGGTGATTCAACAAATTGGAAAACATATTCACCTTTGCTTTGGCTCTATCAAAGCCTGTGGGGGAAGAAGAAGAAGAAGAAGAAGAAGAAGAGGTGTGGAAGACATGAGTCAAGGACTCATTGAAATTAGGATAGTTTCCTTTCTAATGTATTAAGCACTTAGGATAGTTTCCTTTCTAATATATTTCCAATGTATTCGAACTGATGTAATCCGAATTTGGATCATGAATAAAAGAACTATCACTTGCCTTTCGAAATACCTGCAATGTATTATTTCTCGAATTTATACTTGTCTTCTTTTCGAATTCCTAAAGTCTTTTTGCCTTGACTTCTGTTCAAGAATTTTTCTAAGTTAACAGACTTATTATCAAAATTCGAAATGAGGTGATTTTACCTCTTCTGTAAATTCGAAATGGAATCATACCCTTGTCACTTGTGGAATTCGAAATAATTAAAAATCAAATCCCAACAGATGCCCCCCCAAAAATAGTCTCTTTCAAGAAACAATCCATTTGTCTTTGTAGAAAGAGATATTTTTGGAACAAACCTTTGGTATTCCAAATAACAATTATTCAAAATTTAAAAAGAAAACTTAAATATATGTTTCAGATAAAAAACCTTTCATTTTCCAATTAAATTAATATTTCAGTTACTTTTTGAAAGTTAACTGACTTTCCCACGTTTTTGGGCTTATTAACTCACGTTCCAAGAAAACGTGTAATCATGATTACTTTTAAACTTCTTTGTAATCATGTCTTTTCTTTCTTATATAAATACCAAGTGAAAAACTTTTCAGTTCCCACTTTTCATCTTCAACCTCCAAACAAACTCTTGCTATTCTCTCTTCACGGCGCTTTTTTCTTCATTTTCAAGGTATAATCTTTATGCTTTTAAATCAGTTTTTGATGTTTTAATCTTGATTTTCACCAATTAAATATCTCAAAGTATCTGATTTTACCTTTCTTGATGTGTTTTCAGCTTATTTGCACCGTGGCATTACTCTCTGTTTTCTCTCTCAAGAACTTCAAGACTCCATTAATGGCTACTGAAGGCTCTGTTCCAGTGCCTCTTGCTGTTTGCAAATGTGATCTTCTCGCTAGGGACGACCAAGTTTATGTCCCTAATCCTGAAAGTGTTGAGGAGAAGTTAGCTATCTGGAATTCCCAGGTACTCATCCCTTAATCAACTAGGAAGAAACAATTTTCTTTCCTTGGTCCATATACACCTCCTTCTTCTCTTGATCAGTACGATGAATTTTTCCTAAGTTTGCCAGAAGAGGAAAATTCGAATTTTCAAATCTGTTATTCGAACTGATCATGTCGAGAACCTTACTGATGTTTTTCGAGCATCTCCTCCTGCTCGAAAAGATTCCTATGTCATGTGGTTGAATAGGATCAAAAGTACTATGGGAGCTTTGTGGAAGCAACTTGGTATTTTTGATCTCATTCAACCAAGTAAATTGATCTTAGTTTTGACCCTTCTCTTATTCTTTATTCCTTTCTTTTCTGGGAAAGATCTACGAATTCTTTTCATTTGCCTTATGGCATGATTACACCAACACTTTTTGATGTTACTTGCCATCACTGGCCTTTGACCTGAAGGCCAATTAATTCTTCCATTCATGAAAGTCCCTGAACCACATGTTGAGCCAAATTTTGACAAACTGACTTACTCGAATTTCATTCGGAACAATGCCAAATTTGGTAAAGTTTCTGAAAATGAACATGTTGCATTTCTCCTGTATTGGTTATCTGCTTTTGTTTTATGTTCCAGATCCAACCAAATTCCCAAATCTTTCCTTCCCATGGCTCAGATGTTAGCCAAGGCTATTCGAATTGATTTAAATAGGTGTCTTTTGGCTCATGTGTATGACATGCTTTCCGAAGCTATTTATACACTTAAGTTAAAAGATCCTGTTTGAAACCTTTGTGGTCCTTTCTGGTTCCTTCAACTTTGGTTGAATGCTATGTTCCAAAATAAATTCGAAAGTTCTGAACCTCCAGAGTCCAAACTTCCCACTTCAATTGAGGGTTATAGGCTGTCTTTTTCTCACACCTTCCTCGAAAAAGAACCAGCTCGAACGCTTCAAATCTTATATTTCTCTTTTCCAGAAAATCAAAAAGCATTCTCCCAATCTTGCACCTTTTGCTTCTCGAACTCGAGGACCTGATTGGTTTACTCGAAAGTTCCCCTGTGATACCCCAGGTGCACAATCTGAGAGCTTAGAAATTTGGAAACAATTGTTGTCCCCTGACCTTTTATATTGTGGCTTCCAACTTAAAGACTTTAGAGTCTTTCATTACCAACCACAGTTTGTAGCTCGTCAATTTGGTTTAAGCCAGCTTCGTCCTACACCCTTCTACACTTCCAGAGATCAAATTCTGATTGAAGATTTAGTTGAGGGTTGAAGAAGGTTTTGAGAAATTACAACTCTCGAAGGCTCAAAAGCCTTTGTCTATTGAGCCAGTCTCCTTCGAGCTTTCACACTACTGTACCTTATCATTTGAAGAATGGTGGTCTCAATACTCTCTTAGTATTCAAGTAGATGAAGATACTTGCTTTTCGAGACTAACCAATGCTCCTCCGCAGAAATCTATCAAGAAGTCTAAAGGTACGCACATCGAAGAAATTGAAGCTTTCGAGAAATATTTTCATGTGTTCTATATTCCCAATAAAATTCATAGAACTATTTCTGAAGCAGCTTCTTCTTTAAAAGAAAAAGTTTCTTTGAATCAACAAGTTTTAAACTTGTAAATCCCAATGGTACCACTGTCTTCGAAAAGTATTGTCCAAAGTTTCCTTCTTTACCAACAGCAAAATTTGGTTTGGAAAAAAGTTTATATGGTCCTAATGGACTAGACCTGCAACGCCTGATCTTCTTTTTAATCATCTCAAACCTCTTGCAAAAAGAATTACTTTAACTAAATATACTTTGGACAATTACCCTTTTGTACCTCATGTGGATATAGAACATGTGAGAATAATCTCTAAGGACTTTATATTTCAAGGTAATAACATGAAAATATTTTTCCTTATATTTCTTACTTATCCCAATTCTATACTTATAATTTTCTCTCTTATTTTAGCTCAAGAGTGTAAACTCTCGAAGGATATAGAAGAAAATTGGGAAAGTGAGGAGGAAGAAGTCATCGAAAAGAAATCAAAGAAAAGGAAAGCTCCATCCTCTTCTCAAAAACCTTCTGTAAGTTTCATTTCGAAATCTAAACTTATTCTAATCTTAGATTTCAAAATCTAATAAACCTTTTTCCTTTATTTTCCTTTAGACTACTGTCTCTAAATCTAGGAAGAAGGCCACGTCCAGCAAGGTCGAAAAGAATAACGAACCTTCTGACAAGAGCCAATCTACTTCAGTGGGTAAGAAGGACAAAGCGGATGATTCCAAATCTTCTAAGAAGAAAGCAATAAAAGGTCAAGAGAAGAGTCCATCTGAAAAATCTCAAGAACAATCTCTCTCAGAGGTAATTTCGAATTTTATTATCAATCTCGAAATTTTATAAATTTCGGAAATCTGATGTCTCTTGTTGCTTTTAACAGAAAACCACTCCTGAACAACAAGCTATTCCTTTGAGAGCAAAAATTACAAGAAAGAGAAGACAGAAAAGAAAACTCCCAAACAAAAGTTCTTTCAGTCATTCCTCCCGGAAAGACCATTGGAGCAGTAAGTTTTCAATTTCTCTTTCTTTCGAGTCATCTTTAGAACTTCTCTCTGTTCTTTCTGATTTTGAAAGTTGCTTTCTCTATGTAAAACATCAGAGAGTTGGCCAAAGGTTTAAGGTTAAGGCTTATAAAGAACAAATCCCAAGTGGGGTTACGGAACAAGTAAACCTTTTAACTCTCTTTTTGAAAGAAAAAATGTCAACTATTAATTTCTTCTTCTCTACTCATGTTTATCTAATTTAGTCATTTTCTGATTTTAGATAAATACTTCTTCGAGTTCCCAAGCTGAAAGTGGTGGTAACGAAGAGAAAACCATAGAGAGTCCACTTCAGGTTACTTCTTCGAAGAAGTCTTTACCACAGAAAAGACCTTTGGCCAATATCGAAGAAAGTGGTGAGGAACAAGAAGAAAAAGGGGAAGAAGAAGAAGTTCAATCTCCTTCTGATCCAAACAATGGGGATTCTCGAGAAGATGAAGACAAGAAAGATGATCCTTCACTTCCTCAAAGTCCTGATTCTCGAGGAACCAAAGAATCTCCTTCGAAGGAAATCCAAACCACTCAGACTGAATCAGGCACTCCTGAAAAAGCTTCTGGCTTTTCGAGCGATTCATCTAGGTCAACACCTGTGTATAATGCCAAAGACTTAGATGATTGTCTGAAAGATCTGGATGAGAATCCATTCTTGATCCTTGAAGTTCTTTCAGGGGAGGTCTCTTTATCATCTGCTCACTCTGAAGCTACAGTTCAGAATCCATTGAGTGAGGAAGACTCTATTGATAAAGCTCTCCAAAGCTTCAAGAAATTGGTTTTCGAGAAATCCATGATGAAAGAGATTCCCAAGGATCGTCTCTATAGAGAAGAGATTGAAATTTACCTTATCTTTTTTGACAAGAAAAATTCTCATCTTTCTGAGTCTCAACAAGAGTGGATTAAGAGCTTTTCAGAGTTATATCAGAGTACTGTTCATACTCTTGGCCAAATCGAACAAACCACTTCGAAATTAGCAATGCAGAAAAACGAAAAAGTTGAGTTGATGGATAAGATGCAAGATAGCAAACCAAAGTTGCCAAATATGAGCAATCCATCAACCAGAATACTCTAAAAATTGAATAGCTCCAAAAGGAAAATTTAAGGCTCGAAGGCCTTTTGAAGAAATATCAAGAAGAAGCTGAAAAAAACTAAGTTCGCAAAAAGTGAGCTCGAAACTACATTGTCAAGGCAGAAGTCTACTTGAATGGACCTCATCAACTCTGTTCGAAGTATTTCGAGGGATGCTGTTACAGTTGTCAAAGACATTGATAATCTCGGAAGAAATAACAGCAGCCTGAAGATCTACTATGAAGACCTTATGCATAACTTTGATAAGTTAAAGAGTGAAGCTTCCTTTTAGCCTATTCTTTTGTTTTTTCCTTGTTTCTTCTCTAACTTCTTGTTTTCGAGCATGGGCTCGAATCTTTATTGTTCTCTGAACAATTTATTTTCCTTTATACACAATTTGATTTCTTGCAAGTTTGGTTTATATTTTTTCAAATATTTTCCATTGATTGACATTATGCGCAAATCACCAACTAACTCTCGAATTGAATACGCATTACTGGAAATACTTTTTCAATTTCGAAAGGTCCCTCCCAATTAGGTGACCATTTACCAAACTTCTTAGACTTTTTATCAATTGGCAGAATTAACTTTCCAAACATAATCACCAACCTGGAACTCTTTTTTCTTAACTCTTCTATTATAACAACGAGTAATTTGCTCTTTTTGCCTAATTATATTTTCAAGAGCAACCAATCTTTCTTCATTAAGTTGATTTAATTCATCAAACATCAAATTCCAATAATCTTAAGAAGGTAACTCAAACTGTCTTTGAACCCTTATTGATTGTAAATTTACTTCGACTGGTAATATAGCATCATGACCATATACCAACTTATAAGCGGTAGTTCGAGTAGCCTCTCTTGGAGAATTTCTATAAGCCCAAAGAATTTGATTTAAAGTCTTGTGCCAATTTCTGGGACGTTGCCCAATATGCTTTTTATCAAAGCAATAATAGTTTTATTAACTGCTTCAACTTGACCATTGGCTTGTGCATAATAAGGTGTAGAAGAAAGTAATTTTATTCCTTTTGATTCAGCAAACCTAACCATTTTTCTTCCAGTAAACATTATTCCTTGATCTGTTGTAATGGTTTCTGGTAAGCCAAATCGAAATATAATATTTTCTTCTATGAAACGAATGATATTTTCTTGAGTAACTTCTCTTAGAGGAATTGCTTCTACCCACTTGGTAAAATAATCAACTCCAACTAAAATAAACCTGTGATTTCTCGAAGAAGCTGGATGTATCATTCCAATTAAATCTAAAGCCCATCCTCTGAAAGGCCAAGGCTTTATTATTGAATGCAATTCACTTGCTGGAACTTGTTGTACATTTCCATGCTTTTGACATTCTTCATAAGATTTTGCGAAATTGTGACAATCTTTGGCCATTGAAGGCCAAAAGAATAATTTTCTTTTCAAAATCCATTTCATTTTCTTTCCTGCTTGGTGAGCGCCACAAGCTCCTTCATGGACTTCAACTAAAGCCAAGTATGCTTCAGTTTCTCCTAAACATCGAAGTAAATTCCCATCAATGGCTTTCTTATAAAGCTCTTCACCTAAAACATAGTAGTTCAGAATTTTATATTTCAAGTGTCTTTTATTTACCAAGGAAGGATTTTGGATAAGATTCACAATTTCACTTCTCCAATCATTCTGATCTAAAAGATTTATATTATGGATATCAAATTCCTTCATTGGAAACATTCTCTGAATATCACTGATTTTTCTGAGAGTTCCAATTGAAATTCTATATCCTGAAGCTATTTGAGCCAATCATTGACTTCGAAATTTTGACCTCTGGGAATATGTTCAATTTTTACTTCATAAAACATTTCCAGAAGTTTATTGGCTTGAACCAAATACTTAGCCAATTTTGGATCTAAACATTTATATTCCTTAGTTACCTGTTTGATAACTAATTGTGAATCTCCTCGAATATGAATATTCTCGAATTTAGAGAAACCAGAATTTCGAGACCATCAATAAGAGCTTCATACTCTACTGCATTATTCGAAAAAGGATGTTTTATTTCAAACATCATTCGAGTTGGGAATCCTTTGGGTGAAACTAGTAGAATTCCAATCCCTGATCCATTCTTATGTTTGGATCCATCAAAATATAGTTTCCAGGGCTCCAAGCCTACATATGTTGATTCTTCAATGGAATTGGGGGATGATCAACTAAGAAATCTGCAACCACTTGTCCTTTCATAGATTTCAAAGGGACAAATTTTAACGAAAACTCAGTTAATGCCAATGCCCCATTTTCCAACTCTACTGTGCCAATATAGGCTTTAATAACATGTGCTTTATTATATCAAAGTGTGAAATTACAAATACATTATGAGGTTTGACATAATACTTAGTTTAGTACAAGAAAAGTACAAACATAAACATAATTTTTCTATAGCACAATATCTAGTTTCTGCATCATTAAGGACTCTACTTAAATAATAAACAGCTCTTTCCACGCCCATTTTCGTCCTCTTGAGCCAACATACTTCCAATTGTGGCTTCTGAAGCAGAAATATATAACTTCAAAGGTTTTCCTGGCAAAGGAGGAGTCATAATAGGCGGAGTTGTCAAATATTTCTTGATTTCCTCGAAGACTTTTTGATGTTCATCCTCCCATTTGAAGTTTTCTTCTTTCTTCAATTTCAATAATGGGGAAAACACCCTAGTCTTTCCTGATAGATTCGAGATGAACCTTCGAAGGAAATTCACTTTTCCAAGAAAAGATTGCAATTGCTTCTTGGTAGTAGGTGGAGATGCTTCGAGAATAGCTTTAGCTTTGTTTTTATCAATCTCAACACCTTTCTTGTGTACAAGAAACCCTAAGAAATTTCCTGCAGATACACCAAAAGCACATTTAATAGGATTCATTTTTAAACCATGCTTTCTCATTTTTCTCGAAAGCTTGTTTCAAATGATCTAAATGTAAGTCTTTTGATTCAGACTTAACCACAACATCATCTATATAGACTTGCATAAATTTTCCTATTAAATCATGAAAGATCGAATTCATGGCTCTTTGATAACTGGCACCAGTATTCTTTAAACCAAGGGCATCATAACCCATTCATAAGTGCCTATTGCCCCAGGACATCGAAAAGCTGTTTTTGAAATATCCTCTTCAGCAATAAAGATTTGATTATAACCTGAATACCCATCTAACATACTTAAAAGTTCATTTCCTGCTGCCGAATCTATTAACATATCAGCAACTGACATTGGGTATTCATCTTTAGGGGTTGCATTATTAAGATCTCGAAAATCAATACATACCCTTAAAGATCCATTTTTCTAGATAACAGGCACAATATTACAAATCCAGATAACATACCTAGCAGTTCGAATGAACTTAGCCTTTAGAAGACGCTCTATTTCTTCTTTGATTTTTGAAACTATTTCTGGAGCAAATCTTCTTGGAGCCTGTTTTACTGGTCGCTTCTCTGGAAAGGTTGGAAGTCTATGCTCTACCAGTTCTCGGCTCAAACCAGGCATTTCGTGATAATCCCATGCAAAACAATCTTTATATTCTTTCAACAAATCAATAATTTTCTCTTTGAAATTTCCTTTAAGCTTCTGACTTATAAACGTGGGTCTTTTTTCATTATTATTTCCCAAATTTATTTCCTTTAAAAGATCCTGAGCTTCCATTTTCTTAATGTCTTGAGACAAAATCCTTCAAAACCTAAAGGGGATTATCATAAATGCAATCTAGTTTCTCGAACTCAAACCCTTGTGTTTCTTGAACATATGTCTCGATCTTTTTTACCATTTCCTCAAGATATTCCTTCTCATAATCTTTACTTTTCTCAAAAGAATTTTTATCTTTTTCATAAATTTTTTCTTCTATTATCTCCTCAATAACCATCCTTCCTTCTTGCCATTCGGCCTTGGGGGCCGTTTCTTCTTTATCCTGTTTATTTTGATTAAATTCGGCTTCGAGAGCCGTTTATACCCTTTTTTTCGGCCATATAGGCCGAAATTCGAGCCCAAAAGCTCGAATCTAGTATGGGTCTGACCATTCAGCTATTTCTGCGGCCTCGAAAGGGCTGACATCACATTGTAACATAAAACCACAATCAGGATTCAATCTCAATGAATAAGGTACCTTGGTAGGCACCAACATATACTTATCAATTACTTCATATGGTCTAGTTTTCATAACCTTCTTTTTTGTACTCCTCACATCCACAACATCCTCTTCAACTTTTAAAATAATTCTTGTCCCCATCAACGTAAATGGGTACACCTTCTTTGGTCCACATGCAAAGCCTCTGATGCATTGAAGATGGAACAACACCTACCCCATGGATCCATTCCCTTCCAAGTAACAGATTATAGTCTGCCTTCGAATCAACCACAACAAACATAGTGGGTCTCATGATGGTTCCCACTGTTAACTCTAAGCATAACACACCTTCTGATTTTGAAGTCTTGCCACTAAAATCTGTAATAATCATCCGATGGGGCATCAGATCAAACTTGGTCTTCATTAATTTCTTCATCATAAATTTCGGCATCAGATTCACTACCGCTCTAGAATCTACGAGTACCTTTCCAATACTTACATCCCCAACTAAAGCCCTGACAACAAAGGCTTCATGGGCATCTGCATTTCCTCAGTTGGTTTTTTTGAATACTGCAGAAGTATTCTGGCAAATTTGTTTGCCAATGTAAGTATAACATATTGGATCCTCGCCTATATCATCTTCCTCAAAGTCCTCATCCTTCTAAGCCTTTTTCAAGTTCCTCAGCATACTCAGCAGGTAATACAGAAACAATTGCACAAATGTCATCCAGACCATCTGCAAACCCAAATTCGAAATTTTTTTGTTAATAAGTCATCCTCATTCTTATCAAAACCTCCAATAACTTGGAGTGAAGGCTTCTTTTTCACCACTTGAGCATAAGATGGGTGATTAGAATTTGCTTGGACTTGAATTACTTGAGTGTTTTTTGCTTGCACAGGCTTAGGTTGTTGATTGTTTTGTTCAACAATCATGTTCTTCTTACCTTGTTTCTCGAAGGCAACTTTTCTCATTCTTTGTGCCCTTCTCCACTGGTCTTCGTCATTTGAGGCCTATTTCCATAATATGGTTTGTGGTGAAAACCTTGGAAATTATTTCTGATATTTCATGTAGCCAGGACGAACCCATTGATTCGGGGGAGTTGATGGTGATGGTACAAAAGTTCGAGGCTTCCTGTCTTCATGAAATTTTGGATTCATGGGTTGTTTTCCCTTATCGAACCTATTCATATTAACAGGTGCCTTTCCTCCAGAAATGGATTCAGACTTCGAAATCCAACCCCCCATAAGAAGGATGAGGCTTCTTCTGCTTATTTTCTTTTCGCTGATGCTGGGCAGCCACTTGCTGATAGTGTGTCTTTATTTCTGATCCACGAAAAGCCTTAGCTGCAGATTTATCGAATACAACATGACACCTTGGACAAAGTTCAACTGAGGCATCTTCTTCCTTTTTACGATTCAGAAATTCCAACAAGGATTCACCCCACTTTGGGTAAACATCATGTAATTCCTGATCTCCATCAAGAGCCATCTCTGTGGCCTGTCCCACAGAATTGGAATCCTCCACTTCGACCATGTTCACACTTACAGGTTCAGCGTAATTCGCGTTCACCTGGAGTGGGTCAGAGTCAATCTTCATGGCCATTGGAACCTTTTCTTCGAATTTCAATCTACCTTGTTTAATAGCTTCTTGGATAATATCCCTGAAACGAACACAACTATTAGTCCAATGTCCATAGGTATGATGATACTTACAATACTTTCGACCTCTTCTCTGTTCTTGAGAAGGAATTTTATGGTCATCACTTAGAGTTATTTGTTTGTCTTTTACCAATATATCGAAAATTTGATCTGCTTTCGAAATATCGAAACCATAATTTTTTCTTAGGAAATCTATCTTTAGTATCATTATTAGTACTTCCACTGGGTTTCAAAGATTGACAAACATAAGGAGGTCCGGGCTTAAGTTCTACCACATGAACATCATTATCCTCTATGTCATATTCGAAATCACTATCATCAGATACGTCCAAATATGCTATTTTATCTTTTCGAAAAGTCTTTTCAGGTTTTCAAAATCTCTCTTTTTCTTTCATAAGATGTTCAATTTGCCTAACCTTATCAGCAAATTGGGCCATATCTCTAAGTTGTTGATTAATCAATTTCTTTCGAATTGAATAATCTAACCCTCCAGCAGCCATTTGGACTAACTCATATTCAGGAATTTGGGTAAAACACCTTGCTTTCATTTGCCTGAATCTATTCAAATAATCATCTATGGATTCATTCGAAGATCTTTTAATGTTCACTAAATCCATAAGAGTAACTTTTATTTCCCCTCTAAAGAATTGTTCATGAAAACTTCTTTCTAATTGATTCCATGAATGAATAGAATTTGGGGAAAGAGTTGTAAACCAAGTAAAAGCATTCTTGGTTAAAGAACTAGGAAAATATTTCATTTTCAGTTCTTCATTATTTGCCAAATCACCTGCTTCGATTTGATATCGAGCAATGTGTTCGACAGTAGATTCTCCTACTTCTCCAGAAAATTTGGGAACTTTCCATCCCCTTGGCAACTCAGTTTGCAATACCATCTGGGTAAAAGGAGACACTACATAAGGATGGTTCGCAAATCCTATATTAAACCCATGTTGTTTAGGACTTGTTCGAAAATTCCAACAACATTTTGCTGCCCCCCCCTAAGTTATTTGCTCTTATCCTTTCGAGGATTTCATCAGCATTCTGATTTCTATTTAGGATAACTCTAGGAGCACTTTCTTCCCTATTTTCAGAATGCTTTAACACATCAACCTCATAATGTTGTAATTGAATCCTCAAGTGAACCTTCTCTTGGTCAGTAAAATCTCTTGGATAATATTTTTCAACTAAATTGCATATGTCATCAATTTTCAAAGATCTAAATGCATCCTTTGGACTTAGAGCTGAGCTAAGAAGGAGTAATTCCACAGTCTGGTCACAAAATCTGTTTTTCAGCTCTTGCAATTGAAAGTCTATGATAGCTGTAAATATGTCATATCTAAAATGGTGCTCCATAGTCACAAAAGTGTCATTATTTTTATGACGAGGCTTACCTCGAGCTCTGAAATGTTGACTCTTCAAATTAGGAACATCAATAGCATTGTTAGCACAAAATGTTGTGACATTCTCAAGTAATGGCTCCCACCCTTCATCCCTTAACTTTTGAAGTAGTGATTTTGTAGTTGAAACAAGATGCATAGCATTTACAATATCTTGAGATTGTTGCTGCAAAGCTCTACATAAAGATCTGTTATTTCCATAATTTGTTTTCATCAAGTGCAATATAAAAACAAATTCAAATGAAGTTAATGCTAAGTAAGCTGCCTCTGCATCACCCCTTTGAGAGTAATTTGCTCCTCCTTCAGAAATACCATTGAGAACAAAACATGTTGCTGCATACATTCTTAACAAACTGCATATTGAGTGAAAATGAGAACCCCATCGTGTATCTCCAGCTCTTTGCAAGGTACCAATTTGATTTCCACCCTTTTTAGTCTAAATTCCATTATTAGAGATCATACTTTAATTTGCAATGCTTGAGCTTCTTGAAGCTCATCATGTCGCTTAGAAGAACTAACAACAATATTTATAATAGATGTCAAAGTTGTAAAGAATTGATGAACAAGCTTAACTTCTCTAGATGATGTAACTAAAGCCAATTGCAATCTATGAGCCATGCAATGAACATAATAAGCATAAGTACATTCTTTGAGAAATAGAGATTGTAACCCATTCCATTCACCACACATATTACTAGCACCATCATAACCTTGTCCCTGAATATTTTCAACATGAAGATCATGACGAGAAAGGACTGCACATACCTCTTTTTTAAGAGTTGAAGCGGTGGTATCTTTGACATGAACAATATGAAAAAACCGCTCTCGAAGAAAGCCATCTTCATCAACAAATCTTAAAATAATAGCCATTTGCTCCCTCTTTGACTCATCTCGAGCTTCATCTGTAACATCCCAAAATTTAAGGATCTAGAATTAGAATCAAAATGCTTTTAATTTATTTAATGTAAGTAATTAATAAGATTTGATTTTAGAAGATATAATAATTGTTACTAATATATCAATATTAGAGATTAGTAATAATAATCTTAAAATTATTATTACTATTAGTATTCTTATTATTACTGTTATTATTATTAGTATTATTAGTATTATTATTGTTATTATTATTATTATTAGAATTAGAATTAGGGTTGTTTAAGAAAAGAAAGGAAGAGAAGGAGGAAAAGAGAGAGAGGACGGCGACTGGAAGAAGGAAAGAAGAAGGAGAAGGAAAGGGAAGAAGAGAAAGGGAGAGGAGGACATAGGCAGCAGAGGGAAGGCAAAGTGACACAGCCAGAGCTGCTGGTGACCGAGAACCAGCCATGGCCGAGGTGCACGGCGGCTGGAGCGAAGCGCCACCGTCCGATCTGTGCGACGGCGCGCGCGACTGGGTCTTCACGGCGGAGGCGCGAGCTGGGTGGTGGTGGAGCGGACCGGACTGAGACGACAGTGGTCAAGACGGAGGCTGCAGGGGTGCTCTCCGGTGGCGGAGACAGGCGCAACCGCGAGGAGGTTCGAATCGCCGCTGCAGTGGCCGCGGTTTCTGGTGGTCGGGTGGGCAGCGTCTCGTCGCGGTGGTGTGGCTGGCTGAACATGACTGACGGTGGGGAGGCGCGGCGGAGCTCCGGCGGACTGAAGCGACTGTGTGCGGTGGTTGGGAAAGTGGAGAAGAAAGTGCTTCGCAGCCATGACGCGGTGGACTCCGGTGGCTGGACGCGGTGCTTGTTCGAACGGAGGGAGTTCCACAATGGTGGTGGCGGATCTGTTCAGGTGAGCGAAGCTCACACACTCTCACAACATTTTGTATGCGTTCCAATCATGATCCCCACTCTTCTATTCCTTTTCCTTTAGTATTTGGTTGTTGATTTAATTGTTGGATTGATTCTCTTGATGTTTTCGTTACGCTTTAAGATGATTTTGTTGTATGAAGATGTATGATTATAGGTTAGAATTTAATATAAAATATGCTTTCAAGGTTGCTAAATGAGAACGTAATTTCAGATTGACATTCTTGAGGTGATATGATTATCATAATAATATTTAGATCTATTATGAGACATGTGCTATTTGTGATGTTTGAGCAATTGCATAATGGCCTTTGGCCCCAGTTAATTGGAAAATGAATTTGAGCTTCGGCTCCCAGTTTAAAGTGAATTTGAGCTTCGGCTCCCAGTTTAAAGTGATTTGAGCTTCGACTCCCAGTTTTGAATGAATCTGGCTTCGGCCCCAGTAAAAATGGCTTCGGCCTCAGTTCACCTTAATTAATCAAGATTGGACTTCGGTCCCCAATTAATTGGACTTCGGTCCCCAGTTAAAACACGGGTTTCGGCCCCCAGTTAATTGGCGGTATATGCCCAAGGAAGACGTTCCTTGTAGTCTGAGCTCAGGTCTAGCCCAGATAGTGATAAGACCCCGTCTGCCGGGTAATGCAGTCATGCATTCATGTATAGCACATTTACTTGAGATTGTGGCATTAGACATGTGATATGCTTGTGTTTAGTTAATTTAAGAATAGAAGAAGTGTTCATGTGCATTAGAATGAATTAATTGTGGTTTATTGAATGATATGTTGCATGTCATATGTTTGCCTCCCCACACCGCTTGTTGCATGCTTTGTTCACTGAGATTATTATCTCACCCCACGTTACGGGGATATATTCTAGTTATGCAGGTTATTCAGATCTTGTATTAAAGGAAGATGGAGTTGTTGGAGTGGACTCACCCACTCCCAGTGGTCAAGAAGTTTAGTTGTTTATTTTTGTATTGATAGTTTAATTATGTAATTATATAAAGATGTATTGGAGAATAGATTTTTAAATATGATGTAGTAGTCTTTAGTTTGGCCATAGAGGCCTATTGTTATTGAATTGGATTAGTGATTGTGATATTATGAACTGTACTGGTGATTTTGTTGATTTTCAGGTAATTCTGAAAATTTGAAAATGTCCAGTTTTCGGGGGGAAACTCTGCCGGATTTTCGGTAGGAGTTCATGAACCTTAACACTCTAAAGTGTTGGTTCGTTCCCATATTTCAAAATTAGAAATTGACTTTGAGAAATGTGATGTATGAAGTATGTGGTAGTCTAAGTAAGCGTTGGATTGCTTAGGCATCGTTGTATTATGTGTGCCGATATCGAAAATGGCGCGAAATAATTTCAGAAATTCGGGAATAGTGTTTCCAACGAACATTATTCTTGGATTTAGAAATTAGGAAGATACATCATCAACAAGTATGCAATATTTGGCATTGCCAATTTGTTTGTGGTGATAAAATACAAATTCGAAAATTGAATTTATCACTTTGATTCTAAGAACAATCTGGGGATTAGAATCAGATCCTCTTACGGGACTCTTTTGAAAAAAAGTAGGTTTATGGTGCTTCAGATTTGTAAAAGGGCTTTCAAGAGTTCAATTTTCTGAAAAAAATGATTAATTGGTACAGAATTTCACCAAGTCAATTGTTGTGTTCAAATATCCAGAAATGATAAGTTTTAAAGAGTTTGATTCAGAATTCTATCAAAAAACTTATCTTTTACAAAGAGTTAGAACTACTTGATTCAGAATTTTATCAAAGTTCTAAGTTTTTACTTGACTTCTGTTAGATTCACAAAAGTATGAATGCAAATTTCAGAGTAAAGAAAGGAAATTGCTTTTAAGATAAAATGCAGAATGTAAAGTGCAGAAAGTAAAAGAATTGAAAGAAAAAGTTGCATAAAGATAAAAGTGGATGGGTTCATCACATACAGTCAATCCTTGTAAACCTGTTAGTCGCAGTGTGATCGGACGTGAAGATGTTTAAGGGTATGAGTGTAATGAATTGCCAACCCTTATTACATTAAGAGTTTACCTATTTATAGTTTCCTAATTCTAACGGCGTGTGCATGCTTGCCACATCTTCTGCCAACCAGAAAACCGTTTCTGATCTTCAATAACTGTCTTCTGACTTTTCAAACTTCCTTTTGATTTCTTCAAAAATCTTCTAAGTCTTTAGATATCTTGTCTTCGAATTCTCTGTTCCTGTTTCTCGAATTCTTGCCTTCTGATTTCTCGAAATCTTCTTTCTGTTTTCTCGAAATCTTCTTTCTGTTTTCTCGAAATCTTCTTTCTGGAATTTTGAATTCATAGATTCGAGAAAATCCTTAACTTTAAGACTTAGTCTTTTCTTGACATCTGAACTCAATAAGTTTTTCTCTTTTCGATATTTTGACTACACTCTTCCTGTGCCACATGTCAAACTTCATTTGACCATTCCAAAGATCATAAAGACCACCGGCCATCGTCCACTTAACTTCATTATGAGTATTCTTCTCATTGGACGTTAAAATGGTGTTATGAATGACACTTGCCTCTTTTCACTCCTATAAATAAGAGTCTTTTGCACATTCTTTTCACAATTCTTCATTCTCTCTTCTCTTTTCTTCTAAATTCTTCAAAGAAACTCTTCAAAGAATATGAAGAAGTTAATTCCTTTGGCTATTACGTTCAATCCAATCTGGAATGATTTCATTTTTGATAGGATTGACGTAATGGCCAAAGCCATTGGCTTTTTCAAACTTTTCCTTTAAAATTTTGCTTTTGGATTGTACGTGATAGCCAAATATAGGTTCATTTATATAATAAATGAATCTATTATTGTTTTCCCATGCCGACCTTGATTTCTTCCCCAAGTCGAAGGTGATTCAACAAATTGGAAAACATATTCACCTTTGCTTTGGCTCTATCAAAGCCTGTGGGGGAAGAAGAAGAGGAAGAGGTGTGGAAGACATGAGTCAAGGACTCATTGAAATTTAGGATAGTTTCCTTTCTAATGTATTAAGCACTTAGGATAGTTTCCTTTCTAATATATTTCCAATGTATTCGAACTGATGTAATCCGAATTTGGATCATGAATAAAAGAACTATCACTTGCCTATCGAAATACATGCAATGTATTATTTCTCGAATTTATACTTGTCTTCTTTTCGAATTCCTAAAGTCTTTTTGCCTTGACTTCTGTTCAAGAATTTTTCTAAGTTAACAGACTTATTATCAAAATTCGAAATGAGGTGATTTTACCTCTTCTGTAAATTCGAAATGGCATCATACCCTTGTCACTTGTGGAATTCGAAATAATTAAAAATCAAATCCCAACAGATGCCCCCCCAAAAATAGTCTCTTTCAAGAAACAATCTATTTGTCTTTGCAGAAAGAGATATTTTTGGAACAAACTTTTGGTATTCCAAATAACAATTATTCAAAATTTAAAAAGAAAACTTAAATATATGTTTCAGATAAAAAAAAACCTTTCATTTTCCAATTAAATTAATATTTCAGTTTCTCGGTTGGGTGAATACTCTAACCAATATGAATGTGCATCAAACCAAGAAGCTTGAAACCGCCGATGATTATTTTCTTCTCCTGAAAAAGGATATGTTATATTCCTCGGTTGATATGGACCAACCTTGAGATAAGAACATCGAACTTCATCTCTTTGGTTAAGAGGAAACTCCCAAATCATAGGACGCAATCCAGGATCATGCTCTATATTAATTGCATCCATTTCTTCTGGCTGAATTCTTCTACATTTGGAAGGTCGTTCATCAACTTTAGAAGGTTGTGGTGGAAAATTTGAGGTTGAGGTAACATTAGATGGCATACAAATAGGATGAGCTGAATTAAAATCATTGATTTCCTTCTTTTTAAAGAATGAAGAAAGAGTTCTTCGAGTTGTCATATTTCAACTGCATAAGGACTAAAATCAAAGTTAAACACAATTGATAAGAATTTAAATTTCTACATAAAACTAATGTTATGAGTTTGGAAGCACATTGTTCAATTTCTAGTTTACTTTCAATACATTAGCAATTTATAAGGGCATAATATCATATTAATGTTCGTTGAATTGAATTTTTTTTTACATTTAAATGCTAAACATTAAAGCTTAAAAGGTTAAAAAAAATTTAAGACTACTAGAAGCAAAAAACATTAGTTAAAACAGAGCACCGTACAAAGTAAATGAATCATAGATTAAATTTAGAGCACCATACTAAACATGAAAAAAAAAGTTGAAGCAAAGTGTGAGAGTTTATCACCTGTGGTGTTGAATGCTATGTGTTTGTGACTGTGAAAGTGTGTTTTTTTTTTTTTTTTGCTTTTGTTCCCTTCCAAATGCAATATAAGAAGCAAAGTTCTATCCAGCAACCAATATCACAAAAATCTCTCACCTTGGAAAACAAAAATCAAGTCAATGGGTCAAGGAAAAATGGAAGCTCTGTCTTGCCCAACTAAAAGAAAACGTGCAAAGTGTATAGCATAATAAAAGAGAATGAATAACATTACAATCTCACCTTTCCAATTTCAACAAGCTCGGCAGTCGACACAAGCAAGTGAACGGACGTTACGGACCCAGGACCCTTCACCCTTACGCCTTAACGTGTTTGAAGAATGGAAAAAGTTTTTTTCTGAGTTGTTTCAATAGCAGGCAGCACATCAGCAAATAACTTGCAAACAAAGTAGTTTAGGCTTTTAGCAAGGTAAAAAGAAATAAAAGAAATCAAAAAAAATTTAATTCCAATACTTCTTCTATATGCTACTATAGCTCTGAGTTAACTACTTTTTATATGACAAATTGATTGACTATTGACTTGACAGGAACTTTTTCTTTTGTCAATATATAATATAAAAAATATATATTATAATCCTAACTTTTAAGTCTTAAGATAAAGGGATAGGTAGAATAGAAATTTCTATAGGGGAAGGGGGCAATATACTATACTTGGTATATATACTAACTAATTTTTTTTCTCTTGGGGGGCGGCTGCCCCTTTTATTATATAGCTAGTTCCGTCCTTGTCACCGCCTACCTCTATCACCTTCCTCACTGTTGCCCATCACCATGAAGTTGTTTAAGTAGTCATCACGACTCCCTTTTCCTTGACACTTCGTCCAGCCATCAAATCAATGGTGAAACCATCACAATCAAACCACCCCAACCAACCTTCGTCACACCTCGTCAACCTCACCACTAGTGCTCACATTCAACCTCACCTTCCCAATCCATTGTCCATTGAAGCTCTCAAACCTCCGCCCAACAATGTCCCTTACCATCAAAAATTACCTCCCACAAGCTGCACCAGTGGGTAATGTTGATGTAAGGCTAAGGTTTTGGAAGAATGTTTGGGGATTTCTTAAATGCAAGAGGATATGATCTTTAATGACACATTAGATGACATATAGAAATGCCATTCAGGCTTAGTATATCTACTTCAGCTGTCACATAGACATTTACAGTGTACTAATAAAGGAACAAATGAGAATGTGTTTAATTTTTGGAGGGCTAATTTGGTAAAATAAAATTGTTTGCGAACTCAATGTAAAAATCGGGCATATTTTAGGGTACCAAAATAATATTTTAGGCAACTTTAAACAATTATATCCAAGGCATGCTTTGCTAGGAGAACCAACGGAATTTGGTATAATTTTTGGTTTTTTGACCCAAAGATTTTGGCTTTTTGGAAATTCTACCCTAGTACGCAGTTGTGGGGTTCTCACTTCGCACCCTGAATCCATGAGCCTTCTTCTTCTGTCGACGATTCCCTGTGATCTATCACTCCCATTATCATAAAGGTTCGAACTTTACTTTCCTCTTGTCTCCTTGTTTAAGTTATGCCTTTGTTACTTCAATGATTTTCTTTACACTTTTCTTTCATTTCCCTTTGCCATTTATTTCCCCATGATGGGATTCTTTGTAATCCCTTGAATGTTTGATTATCCTCTGAATTTTTTGAACTCTTTGGTAATTGGTGCCAGTTTATCCGTGGTATCAGGATAATTGTTTCCTTTTTCCTTTTCTTATTTTTATTTCAATGATCAATTTTGCATCAGTTTGGTTGCTGATAACTGTAATTTTGCTCCAAGAGTCCATTTAGATGAGATATTGATACAGATTCCCTCGGTCTGCCCTGTGCCACTGTTTGCCATCAGGAGTATTTGTTTCTACTTTACAAGTGGACTTAAGTTGTGTGGATCACATAGAATTCACAATATTGCTCCATTTGCGATTGTTGATATTTAGGTCCTGAATGATCAAATTCCTCACTCTTAACTTTATTATGTTGAACTGGAGATCAGAAGGATTCGAAATATGGGGATTTTAAACTCCTGAATGATTCAATTACTATCTATATGACCCTGGAAATTATAGATAGTCATTTTAACTCTACATAATGAAAATCAGAAGGGAAAGATCATGTAGAGAACTTCGCTAAAAATCAAGACAAATATATGATCAATATGTTCCTGGGTTATAGTTTAAACTGTATTTTCTTGTTAATATTGAAGTAAATGCTGCTCCACCATCTGTTGTCTTTTTATATATACATATTTAACAACTACTATGATAAATTTTCAAGACAATCTTCTTACCAGAAATTTAGGTACGAATGGTGAACTACTTGATCCGAATTACTTTGAATCCTCCATGTTGATTCTCTTTTATCCCATTGATTATATCTTGATCAATACAATTCAATATGATTCCTGAAGTCATATCTCCTTTTCATATTTTTAAGTAATTGTGTTCTCTTCATTCTATCATGGTTCTTTTTGTCTTAGAGCCTGCTAGTTGAACTTTATATATCTGTGTGTTGTGTATGGCATACATGCCTTCTTTAGCATATACAATCTCTTAGTATCTTTTGAGATTCTTTAATGACGTCTTAGTATATTTTGAAAGTTCAAATCAAATTTTTATTTAAAAAAATTACTCTTATAATGAAACAAATTATAGGAATGAATACTTAGTGACCGATATGAATAATGCAGCTTAAATGATGCAGCTAAATAACATGAGCAATGACAGGACAACCCAGAATGGTGTTTTCATTATTGATGGGAAAATGCAGTAATAACACGTAATCATTTTATTATTAATTTCGGCCGCGCAACGGAAATCGTGAGCAATAATTTACACTTATCAGAATGGCTTTGCACAAGGCTGTTTTTTCTCAGTGTTTAGAGTAATTGTCTCGGATATTATGCCAGCAATGATGGTTGTCAGCTCACGGAGTTGCAAAATTAACTCTGGCTGTGTCTCTTTGTCATTGCATCCATCCTTTTGCTTGGATGATATTGATGATGATGATGAAGACATGCTGGGGAAGGACGGGGATACGGTGGACGTGGATGCACGGTGTTGCTGGAACGATTCTCCCGCGCATATCAGCAGCCGTGATGAACGGTCCTGATCGACCTGAGAGGTCGATCTGCACAGGGCCCTCGGCTGGGGTTTCGGTCCCACGTGCCAGAAATCCACGTCACTCAACTTGTGGATCCGCGAGTTAATCGTGATCTGTTAGAACCACAGGAAACACTAGAAGGGGGGGTTGAATAGTGTTTTAAGCTTTTCATGTCAATCTTGTAAATCTTTTATTTAAATGATGAAGATGAATAATGTTTAAAATGAATCTTAAGATCAGAGATAATTAAAACGTGCGGAAGATGAGAAAAATAAAGTTTCTTTTAAGTCTTAAGATTATTTTAAACATATACTTCTCAAGATATCTTCTGAAGATTATTACATTGAATGTTTTTCAAAACTGTTTCTGAAATACTTCAGATGATTATAGGTTGTTTGAAGTCTGTTCCAGATTTCTGAACTGAGGTCTTTCCAGACTCACTTCAGATAATTGTTTCAGAAGTAATTCAAAAGACATTCTTTGTAATGCTTCAAGTGATATGAGAAACATCTCATGTTTTGTTCTTATGAAAGATCATTTTATTGAAATCATTGTGTTAAGTTTGTTATGAAATTAACTTTTCAATCCCCAACATAAATATGAAAACTGTAAATAAAGAGATTAAGGGAAAGAAGACTTAGGCACAAAATTTATCCTGGTTCACCCACAAACCCGTGAGCTACATCCAGTCCCAGAGGCAAACAACCACTGGATTTTCCACTATTTGAACTCAGATACAAGTGTTATTTTACCACAGCCTCTTCAGGCTAAACAATGAGTATTCTTTCATTTTCAACTGCCTCTCCAGGCAACTCATGCAGTATTCTTTTTCAGGCAAGCCTCTCCAGGCTATACCGAGTACCGTATCTCCAAACATCACGAGTACAGTCTCTCCAGACATCACGAGTACAGTCTCTCCAGACATCACGAGTACAGTCTCTCCAGACAACACGAGTACAATCTCTCCAGACAACACGAGTACAGTCTCTCCAGACAACACTAAGTATTCCTTTGTTTTCAACTGCCTCTCCAGGCAACTTATGCAGTATTCTTTTTCAGTCTAGCCTCTCCAGGCTTTACGACTAAGTATTCTTTTATTTTCAACTACCTCTCCAGGCAACATATGCAGTATTCTTTTTCAGTCTAGCCTCTCCAGGCTTTGCAACTAAGTATTCTTTCTTCCACCAAGCCTCTCTAGGCTCTCAGACACTAACCACAATAGTGTATGAGTATTCTTTCTTCCACCAAGCCTCTCCAGGCTCTCAGACACATAAAGTGTTTACAATTTGAACTAAGTTTAAGTTTCCACGAAACATAAACTTAATTTCTTCCTGTACTAGAGGTTAACCGAGTACTACTCAGGATACAAAGGTTGAATTCTAAGTACAAGGTTAAGACAGTGATACAAGTATATAAGTTAGGTACAATCCTATCTCTGATGTGAGGAATGACATCCTCTGAGAATTGGCTAGATAGATACTGGATTTGAGCTTCAGCCTTGTTCTCCAACCATTGGTTTCCATGGGCTACATTCTCACCCGTATCATTGGAATAACCAAGGTATACTTGCGGCTTCAAACCATTCTTGGTTCATTTGAGATTAAGCACAACCTGGTTGGTTGTTCTTCCGAACAATCTTTGACTAACTGACCAATAGGTCAGCAGTATGGTTGATTCTCTTTCAACCTTTTCAACCAACAACCAACATCTTCAAATTCAATCTTGAGGCTATTTTTATGTTCTGTTGGAATATAGCCGTTTGAAGATGATTCATAATACCGTTGAGATAATTGATGATGTGGCTCATATAGCCGTTGTGTAGTAATGTCTCAAACGATTGCTTCTCCTTAAGCAAATAAGTGTTCAGACAGTCCTGTTCTGACACTTCTGTAAATGAGCTCTTTTAGAGAGATTTTCTTGATATTATTTTGCATGTTCTCTCTCTTGATATCCTTTTGCTTTTCTTCAGCTGTCTTCTGATTTCTTCTGCGTTCCTCAGCTGGCTTCTGATTTCTTCTGCTTTTCTTAGGAGTGTATATGAGGAGATATCCGTTGGATTTGTCCTTTTGCTTATTTTGTATACGCTCCTTTTCTGTTTGCTTCCTGACACCATTTCTTCTTTCTTCTTTGAGTGAGGTGTCTTGTCGAATAGTTGTTGTTGCAGTTTCTTCTTTGAATAAAGACATATGATATTATAGTTGTTGAATCATATAGTCTTAGCTTCTGTATTGATTTCCTCAATGTTGAAATCTGTTCCATGCACTTAGAGAGCTTATATGTTCAGACAATTAATTTCTTCACATATACTCAAATGTTTGCTTTTATCTCATCAGCTTCAACATGTGCTCGTCTTATATAATTCAGGCTTTTCTCAATTCTTCAGCTTGAATATTATATCATATTAATTCCAGCTTTTCTTCTACTTCAGCTGATTGCTATTCTGTTCTTCTTTGCATTTTCTTCTTCAGAGATATAGATGAATAAAGATGTTGAATCAATTGTATTTTATTCAAACATCTTTCTGGTTGCTTTTTCTCAGTCTTCTGATCACCTCTGTATGGCAGCAGTCGCAGGTGCAGGTCTGCGCACGCAGATCCCTTATGTTGCAGGTGCAGCATGCGTTGCCGAAAGTCTTTGTCGAGTTTCCTTATTTGTGAAAGACTTTGGTCGAGGTATAAAAGTATGTTTAGCTTTTATACTGAAATGCCTTTTGTTGCAGGTGCAGCAGTCATTAGAGAAAGTCATTGCAGAGTTTCCTCATTTGTGCAAGACTTTGATCGAGACATAAAAGCATGTTTAGCTTTTATACTCATATAAGTGTACTCCATTTTGGTAGAGTGTGCTTTACACTTTAGCAACGTCTTCAAGAGATAAATTCTTGATTCTGTTTGTAGGCTTCTTCAGATAGTCTTCACGTCTTCATACGGTCTTCACGTCTTCAGATGGTCTTCATGTCTTCAGATGGTCTTCACGTCTTCAGATGGTCTTCACGTCTTCAGATGGCTTGCGTACTTCAGACGGCTTTAGCACTTTAGACGGCTTCAGCACTTCAGACGGCTTGCGTTCTTCAGACAGCTTCTATGCTTCAGACGAGTTGCTTACTTCAGACAGCTTCTACACTTCAGACGAGTTGCTTTACTTCAGACAACCTTTGTATTAAATCCTGCATTTGTTCTTCTGATCCTTATCTTCTGATTTTGATTCTGTTCATCAAATATTCTTCTTCTTCTAATTAATATTTCAACCTGAAACACAATCAACAAACCAATATCTTTCTCAGTAGAATCTGTTTATATAATCTTACTTGTTCTTATTATACTCTTATTTGTTAATCATTAAAACTAAAGGATATTAAGTCTTTGAGTCAAGTTTGAATGCTCAAACTGATTAATAGACTTCACATGATCGTCGGTGGAGGGAATTGAACATCCCCCAGCGGGCAGAAATCTTCAAATATGCCTTCATTTTGCAGAAAAGAACATTAGGGTTTATGTTGGACTCTTCTAATCGGTACTTGCAGACCCATGGACACTCTTGTTCATTGATACTGGAAAAACAATTGCCGAAGTATTGCAGTTCACAAGCACACGTGACTGGGAAGCATAATTCATCCTGTCGTTGGTCTTCTCCCGATAATTGTTTATCGTGTATCACGACGCGCACAATTCTAGTGTTGTTAGTTGGTATCTGAGGCATGTATTTAATGAGGCACCTATCTATTTTAATAGAACATCTTCTGATCCTGTTCTTCAGAGTCTCTGCGAATCCCGGAAAAACTAATTGGATGTTCCTATATTCGCCGGATGCTCTTATTTTCGTGGTTGATGTCTTGAATACTCCCTCAGGGCTGTCTGTTATCTCCATGGTGGACTAGTTGTTTCGTAGTCTATCGTGTGCTTATGTACTGAGTTATATTTCTTCTCGAGTGTGGAACTGGAGAATTTAAAGGATCTTGCTTGTCAGTGGTATCGTGTGTAAATACACGGATTTGAGCTCTCGAACTTCTCTTACTTGTATTGGTGTAAAAGTATCCCTTATATACCTCCCCCCCTTAGCGGCCATCCGAATAATATTACCGGATGGTCGCCCGCCCGGTGTACAAAAAACCGACACGTGGAGGCTGTCTATTGGGTGACATCTCTAAGTGGACCGGATGACTGGCTGCCTCATGTAATCAGTAACCGACACGTGGAGGCTGTCTATTGGTGGACATTTGTTAGTGTAGATAATATAATAATCATTAAAATAATCATCTCTCAACGAGGGCCGTCGATTTTTCTTATAATAAAATAAATGAACGGACATCGTGTTTTACTTTGTACTGTTATTATTGTTATTTTAAACCTATAAATAGTGATAGAGGGATATGTTGTCTCCCTTGCATTAATTCAGCCGCAATTGTTTTGTAACAGTCTAGACAAAATAATTCAGCCAATAATTATCAAATTGGTCGTCCACATGTAGCCAAATGTGTAGCCTTCCTATGCTTTTATTCAAACAAAATAACTTAGCCAACTTATTGAAAGAAAGTATGTTGTTGGCCGATCATCCCCTTGAATTGTTCTTCTGGAATTAAGATAACTGGGATTTAATTAAAACCATGTCACCATTTTTTTTAATTTTACCCGGTTGGATTCACATCAAGGGGACACACCAAAACCTAGGTGGATAATGTAGGTCCTCAGAATGAGGGAAAAAGAATGAGAATATTCGATGCCTAATGATGGACTCGGTACACCAAGCTTAGCACTATTCCTTAACCAAAGCATTAACTAAACACGAATGATTAATCGTTCTCGTAGATATACCCTGAGTAACAATTCTGCATTCCGTATGATTCTAACTACTAAGGACACAACAAGAAAGAGGCTAAGGGGTTGTAATTTATAGACTTAGTTTTTGCCATCCATAACCTCGAAAGAATCAATATTCGTGCTCTAACAACTTAATTCCCAGAACACTTGGCTATAACCATGAGGAAACCTATTTCCCAAATGTCTACTACCAATTAGGTCTAACTAAAAGGAACCAACCGGGATTGCAACCTACGAGGTACTCTCAACCATTTAAGTTTTCCCTTGTCACTCACTCCCCTTGGATTCTAGTGTCTATCCTTTAGCTCAACCGGAATTGATTATGGGGTTCTAACTAGGTGATAAAGCCTAACCAGAACTCAGGCGTGGACCACATGGTGGTAGGCTCAAGGGCTTAACGGTCATAAGGCTATAAAATGAGACCAGGTGGTCATGGATTATCATGGTACGACAATTTCTCACTTGGTTCTTAATCTAGGAAACATCCCAACAAACCATGTTGCATTCATGCACTAATTAGCCAACTACTTGACATGGACCTACAAGGGTCGAGCTCACCTCTAAAAGCCACTTAGGGGTTCTAAGGCATTAGTCTAGTAACTTAGGGGACAAAGGGTTGGGCTTACCACTTGCACACTAAAACCAACCCAAAGACTGGCAAAATCTCACCATCATCAAATTATAGTCATGTATAACCTTGGGTAATGTTTAGCCGGAACTATCGAAGGACAAAAGCGATTACTACGGAGGTTAGAGTTGAGATAACAACAACCATCAACATGACATACACTAACAGGGGTTTAAAGAAAGGAAAACAGGTATGTGGGTTTAAAGACCTTAATTTCTTTCCTCAATTTGTCTTTAGGGTCACACCTTCCCCATATAAATAGCTAACCCAAAAGCCAAGGTTACCCCCTCTCTCTAGTGGCATTAAATTCCTATACTCCCTATGAGTCCCACAATTTTCTTTCTAACTTCTACCTGTCATATCCCTAGTCCAGTAAGTATGAAATCCTAAATTTGAGATTCTCAATTTCAAAACCATCTAACCCTTCCCCTAAAAGGTTACCATTTCCCCTTACCTACAAGATCTTCCAAGTAAGTCAAACCATCTACAAGTCATGCAATCATCCTAGTAACAAACATATCATGATTCCCCCACAAAGGCGTAAAACATACTGTAATTCGGGCAACACAAACCACATACATGTCCTTCTAACCATGCAACGTCATCACATTCCATTCATCAATTCCTCGGGGTTAATATTTTCAATAGATTGAATTTGTTGTAATAGGGATAGAGTATTATCATTTTCAGGAAAATCAGCAATTTATCACTTGATTGATAGAGTTATTCGTCTTGTGTTGACTCTTCCAATTTCAACGGCTTCCACTGAGCGTGCTTTTTCAGCAATGAAGCTTGTGAAAACAAGGCTTCTCAATAAAATGGAAGATGGCTTTCTTGCAGATACTTTAGCTATTTATATTGAAAAGGATATTGCCAAGACACTCAGTATGGAAGAAATTATGGAAGAGTTCTATCAAATCAAGAATCGAAGAACTTCATGATCTTGGTGGTTGAAATGAAGTGGATCCTTTTTTTTTGTAAGTGTTTTCTTTGCATCAAAAGTATGCCTATTTACTTTTATGAGATATATGATATGATGTTTTGTTTTCAATTAGACACTTTATACAATTACTAATGGTAAAAGTTAGTCATTTTTAATGTTACTAAACACATTGTTAAAATTTTGCCCCCCCCAACCAATTTTTCCTGGTTCTGTCCCTGCATCAAACCAAGAAGCTTGAAACCGCCGATGATTATTTCCTTCTCCTGAAAAAGGATATGTTATATTCCTCAGTTGATATGGACCAACCTTGAGATAAGAACATCGAACTTCATCTCTTTGGTTAAGAGGAAACTCCCAAATCATAGGACGCAATCCAGGATCACGCTCTATATTAATTGCATCCATTTCTTCTGGTTGAATTCTTCTACATTTGGAAGGTCGTTCATCAACTTTAGAAGGTTGTGGTGGAACATTTGAGGTTGAGGTAACATTAGATGGCATACAAGTAGGATGAGCTGAATTAAAATCATTGATTTCCTTCTTTCTAAAGAATGAAGAAAGAGTTCTTTGAGTTGTCATATTTCAACTGCATAAGGACTAAAATCAAAGTTAAACACAATTGATAAGAATTTAAATTTCTACATAAAACTAATGTTATGAGTTTGGAAGCACATTGTTCAATTTCTAGTTTACTTTCAATACATTAGCAATTTATAAGGGCGTAATATCATATTAATGTTCGTTGAATTGAATTTTTTTTACATTTAAATGCTAAACATTAAAGCTTAAAAGGTTAAAAAAATTTAAGACTAATAGAAGCTAAAAACAATAGTTAAAACAGAGCACCATACAAAGTAAATGAATCATAGATTAAATTTAGAGCACCATACTAACCATGAAAAAAAAGTTGAAGCAAAGTGTGAGAGTTTATCACCTGTGGTGTTGAATGCTATGTGTTTGTGACTGTGAAAGTGTGTTTTTTTTTTGCTTTTGTTCACTTCCAAATGCAATATAAGAAGCAAAGTTCTCTCCAGCAACCAACATCACATAAATCTCTCACATTGGAAAACAAAAATCAAGCCAATGGGTCAAGGAAAAATGGAAGCTTTGTCTTGCCCAACTAAAAGAAAACGTGCAAAGTGTATAGCATAATAAAAGAGAATGAATAACATTACAATCTCACCTTTCCAATTTCAACAAGCTCGGCAGTCGACACAAGCAAGTGAACGGACGTTACGGACCCAGGACCCTTCACCCTTACGCCTTAACGTGTTTGAAGAATGGAAAAAGTTTTTTTCTGAGTTGTTTCAATAGCAGGCAGCACTTCAGCAAATAACTTGCAAACAAAGTAGTTTAGGCTTTTAGCAAGGTAAAAAGAAATAAAAGAAATAAAAGAAATCAAAAATTTTTTAATTCCAATACTTCTTCTATACGCTACTATAGCTCTGAGTTAACTACTTTTTATATGACAAATTGATTGACTATTGACTTGACAGGAACTTTTTCTTTTGTCAATATATAATATAAAAAATATATATTGTAATCCTGACTTTTAAGTCTTAAGATAAAGGGATAGGTAGAATAGAAATTTCTATAGGGGACGGGGGCAATATACTATACTTGGTATATATAATAACTAATTTTTTTTTCTCTTAGGGGGGTGGCTGCCCCTTTTATTATATAGCTAGTTCTGTCCCTGTCACCGCCTACCTCCATCACCTTCCTCACTGCTCCTCATCACCATGAAGTTGTTTAAGCAGTCATCACGACTCCCTTTTCCTTGACACTTCGTCCAGCCATCAAATCAATGGTGAAACCATCACAATCAAACCACCCCAACCAACCTTCGTCACACCTCGTCAACCTCACCACTAGTGCTCACATCCTACCTCACCTTCCCAATCCATTGTCCATTGAAGCTCTCAAACCTCCGCCCAACAATGTCCCTTGCCATCCAAAATTACCTCCCACAAGCTGCACCAGTGGGTAATGTTGATGTAAGGCTAAGGTTTTGGAAGAATGTTTGGGGATTTCTTAAATGCAAGAGGATATGATCTTTAATGACATATTAGATGACATATAGAAATGCCATTCAGGTTTAGTATATCTACTTCAGCTGTCACATAGACATTTACAGTGTACTAATAAAGGAATAAATGAGAATGTGTTTAATTTTTGGGGGGCTAATTTGGTAAAATAAAATTGTTTGTGGACTCAATGTAAAAATCGGGCATATTTTAGGGTACCAAAATAATATTTTAGGCAACTTTAAACAATTATATCCAAGGCATGCTTTGCTAGGAGAACCAACGGAATTTGGTATAATTTTTGGTTTTTTGACCCAAAGATTTTGGCTTTTTGGAAATTCTACCCTAGTACGCAGTTGTGGGGTTCTCACTTCGCACCGTGAATCCGTGAGCCCTCTTCTTCTGTCGACGATTCCTTGTGATCTATCACTCCCATTATCATAAAGGTTCGAACTTTACTTTCCTCTTGTCTCCTTGTTTAAGTTATGCCTTTGTTACTTCAATGATTTTTTTTACACTTTTCTTTCATTTCCCTTAGCCATTTATTTACCCATGATGGGATTCTTGGTAATCCCTTGAATGTTTGATTATTCTCTGAATTTTTTGAACTCTTTGGTAATTGGTGCCAGTTTATCCGTGGTATCAGGATAATTGTTTCCTTTATCCTTTTCTTTTTTTTTTTATTTCAATGATCAATTTTGCATCAGTTTGGTTGCTGATAACTGTAATTTTGCTCCAAGAGTCCATCTAGATGAGATATTGATACAGATTCCCTCGGTCTGCCCTGTGCCACTGTTTGCCATTAGGAGTATTTGTTTCTACTTTACAAGCGGACTTAAGCTGTGTTGATCACATAGAATTCACAATATTGCTCCATTTGCGATTGTTGATATTTAGGTCCTGAATGATCAAATTCCTCACTCTTAACTTTATTATGTTGAACTGGAGATCAAAAGGATTCGAAATATGGGGATTTTAAACTCCTGAATGATTCAATTACTATCTATATGAAACTGGAAATTATAGATAGTCATCTTAACTCTACATAATGAAAATCAGAAGGGAAAGATCATGTAGAGAACTTCGCTGAAAATCAAGACAAATATATGATCAATATGTTCCTGGGTTATAGTTTAAACTGTATTTTCTTGTTAATATTGAAATAAATGCTGCTCCACCATCTGTTGTGTTTTTATATATACATATTTAACAACTACTATGATAAATTTTTAAGACAATCTTCTTACCAGAAATTTAGGTACGAATGGTGAACTACTTGATCCGAATTACTTTGAATCCTCCATGTTGATTCTCTTTTATCCCATTGATTATATCTTGATCAATACAATTCAATATGATTCCTGAAGTCATATCTCCTTTTCATATTTTTAAGTAATTGTGTTCTCTTCATTCTGTCATGGTTCTTTTTTGTCTTAGAGCATGCTAGTTGAACTTTATACATCTGTGTGTTGTGTATGGCATACATGCCTTCTTTAGCATATACAATCTCTTAGTATCTTTTGAGATTCTTTAGTGACGTCTTAGTATATTTTGAAAGTTCAAAATCAAATTAGCTCTTCACAATAGGTGCAGCCCATGCAGATATATCTATCTATATATATAAAATAATGAACACTTAGGGGCATTTTTTCCCGCCTAAATGGGATTAATAGTGTAATTGTGTCTTTTAATAAATGTTATGTCATTAGTGAGGAGAGCGTGTGCCAATCAAAATTCATATTCATGAGATTTTTAAAATCCACTTATTCTCTCTCCTTCCATCTATATTAATATATTTCATGTTTTAATAATTTTTCTTAATTACAGAGGAGTATTAATTAGAGATTCCACTTTCCCGTAATTTTCCTCTTTACTTGCAATTACAATTAAAACGTTTTAGAAAGTATGTAATTGTATCATCCTTTTTTAATGGGTATTCAACTATTCATTGAGAAATCACATGTCCTTTCATATTCTCTTCCCCTGTAAGTGAGTTTTCACTCTCTCTCATTCTCATTCAAATTTCTTCTTTTCTATTCTTTCCTTGGAAGTATTTCTCTCTCTTTTTCATTTTTCCGTCGGTTAACATCATCATTCTCTTTTGCTCACGGTCATGATAATTTCATTTTCCCACTTCTCCCTTTTTCCCCTCCTCTTCCCTGCGGCTGAGGCGGTTGCATGTTGTTACGGTGGTCGGTTTTAGCCGCGACTGTGGCCGGACTAGCGGCGACTGGGTCTGGCCGTGAGATTGGAGGCCACGGTGATCGTGATGGTGGCCAATGCAGGTGGGTGATCTCTTCTCTCCCTGTCTGTTTGTTTTTCCTAGTTTCTATTATTTACTGAGACTGAAGTTTTCGTTGTACTGGAACATTGTTATGGTGCGAAGAGGTTGTTGTGGGGCGCGACCTGTAGAGAGGTGGTGGATTGGTGCTGCGGGTCTGGCCGTGAGATTGGACGCCGTTGTGGCCGTGACGGAAGGGTTGTTCTTTCGCCCCTGTTCATCTCTATTTTGCCTCTTCCTTTTTTTATTCTACAGTTTGAATTCTCATTTCATTTACTGAGCACATCTTTCCAATGCAGAGAAATAATGAATCTCTATATCATTAGTTTCTCTTCGTGGGCTTCTTCATTTTGGATCATTCTTCTGTAGCCCTCCGCGGGAGAAAAATGAGGTAATTTCTTCATCATTTCCTCATTGTTTTTGTCAATTTTGATTGTTTTATTTATTTAGGGGTTTAGGGATTTTTTCCTACTTCTGTTTCTGTTCTTTGATTGGGTATTCTTAATTTGAAATATTTAAATTTAGCTACCAGATTTATTAGTTTGTTGATATGATTTCAGAATTATTACTATAAATTATTTTGTAATTTACCTTTCTTATAAGTATTGTTATCCATCATATTTGGTTGAATGTGCAATGCATCCATCGTATTTTTCATTTTGCCATTTTTAAATGATGTTGTGATGCCCTGTTTGAGTAATTTAGATGTTTTAGAGCTTCGTTTTCTGACCTGCCTTTGATGGGATGAGAAATGTTTAGATTGGAAAAAATATCAACAAAGGACAATTTTTGGTTCTTTTATGTTTGAAATGAAATGTGTTAGAACAATTCAATTGATAAAATATTTTTTCTTGCTAAAATAATGATCAGAACAATTTTAGTTTATTCAATTGATAAAAATACTTCTTAGACTATTTATCATGCTTTTTTTGTTTAAATCTGATTCTTATTCTCCCGTTGACGCTGATTGTGCAGGCTTGACTTGAAGTTAATGTAAGCCTGACTTGAAGGCTTGGACCCTGTGAGAAAAATGCCCGAGATGTATATTAGAAGCGCTACCAAGTTGCACAATTTGGTATCTCTTACTAACTTCCATTTTTGCATTAGTTTTGATAGTTTTTATTTTTAGATCACATTGAGTTGTTACTTCGCTCCTCTTGGGAAATAACAGAAAAGTATATAGAAGTTAAATCTGATAGAGTAGGTTGTGAAGTTTATGATCATTAGTGGTATATATGTAATTCTTTTACCTCAAACTATTGTAGGATAATAGATTTGATACAAAGAATTTCGATACAAAGAATTTTAATACTGCTTCAAAACTAACCTTGAAATTGATTGATTTAGGCAAATACATTCAAAATGGGAAAGAAATTTATAATGAAATCTCTAATGGTGTTACAGTAAGAAGTAGGTTGTATGTCAGAAAACATCATTTTTAAGCAATATCTGTGATTATATTTGTTTTGCTGATTTTATTTTTTAGTGGATGAAACATTTGAAATTTGCACTTAAAGCACATTTCCTTATATTGTTTTTCTAGGTATTAATGCTTTGCAATGTTATATTAAACAGGGCAATGCACAATTATAACAGAGATCCTAACCATCCCATACCTGGTGGTTCTTTAAATGTCATGAACTCCGAAGGAGTTTGGGGGTTGTTGTTAACAAGCGTGTTGGCCACGAAAATGCATGAAGAATCAACCTTTATTTAATGGATTCGGGTGTATCTTCAACTCTTATTAATACAAATATAATGGTCCTTCTCAAATCAGTAAAAATTATCAAGGGTGAATAAATATTCTTATCTTTATAGTTATTAAGGGCTAGAATATTAGCATTATCTTGATCTTAGCATCATGGATTGGACTGCTAATAATTTGGGTTCTTTTTATCTCAGTTATTGGTTCATGGTGATTCAGGGGATATGTCCAGTGCAGCAAATTCAATTGCATGGGCTCCTTTAACCACTATAACTCCTTTAACTACCTCATTGCTATAGGGAAAAAATGGTTGCAAACAATACTGTGTCTATTTTGACTTTGGGAACAAAAACAAAAGGTAAATGCATCACCACTATTGTGATATCTTTTTCTTGCTTAAATTTAATTCTATATGAAATTTAATTTGAGTTCCTCAAAATGTGAGTTATTCTTGAATAGTGTAAATAGTGGCCAGTTATATTTTTGTTGTTAGTCTAAATTGTGGCCAATACTTAAATTCTACCTTGGAAAGATCTTTTCTAAATGTAAACTCTTCAAGCTTTTTGCTTTGAAGTCTGTCAGGTGAGATTTGCAAACGTGTGAGCCATTTGATGATTATTTACTTCATTTAGGCAATGTGTTTTAAAACGTTGTCAATCTATCAATTATCAAACAATTGTGTCTGTATTGGAAGAAAAGAATGGATGTGCTTAAGTAGACATCTAGAAGGCCATGGAAAGAAAATAAAGATCATGTAAATTTTTGTATTGCACAACTGGTGTCTAAGTCTCAACCTCCTGAAGCCATATATATTTTACAATATTTTGGAGCTATTGGCCTTACTAGAAGAGAATTATTCAAAATTGTATTTGAAAATGATATTGAAAGCTATGGCTATGTAAATGTAACTACTACTTTGAATTCATCTTGCGTAGTATTTTGCTATCTTTTACCTGACTATCTATTGTGATTTGATATAGGTTCTTTTGGATGCATAATGCTCAAATGATGATCGGTTAAAGATATTCGCCAGATATTTCATTGTAAATCAAAAGTAGCATAATATGATTAAAATTTTACAATTTAATCAAACAGGTGTTTTGAGAGGGAAAAGAAGTCTTCTGCTTAAAAAGTAAATGCAAAAGATGTTCAACTTTTTTTCTTCCCCTCATTCAAGTATCAAATTTGTATAAGTTACATAGTATGTCACGTGATTTAAAACAATATTATTTATAAATATTAGAAACTAAAATTACTTTGTATCTAATTTTATACATAATGTTATCCAAAACAATGCCAAAGTTAATATTGTCTTACTAATTTGTTCGGTGAATTTTAATGATGGGACTTATTAAGCTGCTATATACATTTAAGTAAATATTGTAAAATTAATTTTAATGTATTTTATTTATATAAATTTCTTTTTTAACTTTTCAATATAATAATTTTTATGTATAAAACAGGAATATTTAAGTATTTATTTAGTATATAGATTGTAAGAGGTAAAAATAATTTTTCTAATGATGAAAATTTTTAAAAACTTATTAATTAGATTTAAATTTAAATTATAGGATAAATACTTCTTACATCTACTTTTGTTTTGTTAGTTTTAGTTATAGAAATTTTTTTAAAAAAAATTAATAAAAATGAGTTACCTTTTCAAATTTAATTATTATTTTATTGATAAAAAATTCCTTTTTTATTTTCTTTATAATGTTTTCTTATACATCTTAGGGAATCTTCACATATAATTTATTAATAAATAAACGTTAATTTAGTAAATATATTACAAAATACAAATATCATTTATTAGCTAATGTATCTGCTAATTGGTTTACTGAATAGTAGTTTCATGAATATTAGTTTCATGGCTCATTCTGTTTGGCTAGCCCCTTTAGTCAATAAAAATGGAAAATATAATTAGTCTAACCATGTAAAATTTACATAAAATGTATAAATATTTAAATTTAAATTATTAAGATAAATACTAATATCATGTAGGAATAAAAAAAATTTGCATGAAAACACAATCATATTTAGGTCATAGAAGTTAAAATATATGCAAACATAATAATAAGAGTTAAAATACACCACACGGGGAAGAGTGCTCTAGATAAAAATAATTGTTTTATCATTAATTGTATATGATATAATAACATCATATACATTACAAAATAGAGTAATTATTTCCTATTATTGTTAGATTTGCAATGATAATAAATAAAATTAGGGGTCAATCATTTCAGCTCGAGATTAAAATTACCAGAAAAGTATTAAGAATACTTAATTTATGAGGTAAATTTGAATGAAGAATTATAATACTACTTATTAATAATTGAATCATAAAGTAAAAATAAATCATACGTGATAAAAATTTGCATAAAAATATTAACATTTAAGATTTTGGATGAATGATATTAAAATAAAATATAAATGTTAAATTTATGTTGATTATAAATACTTTACTTATGCTTTGTGTTTTTAGATGTCAAAATCTTAGGAAAAAACAATTAATAAAAATAAATCACTTTTTTCAATTGAACCATATTTTATTGATAGAAATTTCTATTTTAATTTTTCTTATGTTTTTTTTATGCATCAAAGAGGAATAATTTTTTTTTGTGTGTAAGATCACATATATCCTCTAAGCCAAGTGGGACCAAAGAAAAATAAATATTTGCATAAAGTTATTATTATTGAGGTGTTAATTTAGTACATAGATTGTAAGAGATAAATATAATTTATCTAATGATAAAAAATTTACAAAAAAGTTATTAATATTTAAATTTAAATTATAGGGATACTTACTACATCTACTTCTATTTTGTTATTTTTAGTTATAAAAATATTTTTAAAAATTAATAAAATTGAGTCAATTTTTTAAAATTGAATTATTATTTATTGATAAAAATATCATTTTTAATTTTCTTATAATTTTTTTCATACATCATGGGGAATAAATCTTCACATAAAATTTATTAATAAATAAATGTTCATTTAGTAAATGTATTACAAAAGGTAAATATAATTTGTTAGCAATTGTGCTTGCTATTCACTTTAGTAGATAGTAATGATATACTTATTTTTATTTGGCTTTAGCCTCTTTAAGTAAATAAAAAAGGCCAATAATAATTTGTCCAATAATGTAAAGTTTACATCAAATGTGTTAATATTTAAATTTAAATTAATGGGGTAAATATTAATATCAACTAGCAATAAAATAATCACATGAAAACACATTAATATTTAGGTCATAAAAGTAATAATATTTATAAACATGATAATTTAAAAGAAAAAATAAAACACACGTACCAGGAAGACAGTTCTAGATAAAAACCATTGTTTACCATTAATTGCATATGATAAAATGACACCGTTTAAATTTTAAACTAGAGTAATTATTTCCTATTATAAATTCATTTGCATCATAGTGGAATAAATATTTTCATAAAATTAATGTATATGTAGGTATTAATTTAGTATATAAATTATAAGAAGTAAATATAATTTATCAAACGATGAAAAATTTACATAAAACTTATGAATATTTAAATTTAAATTGTCGGGATAAACACGTATTACTTCTATTTTTTTATAAGCAAAAGTATCATTGAAAGGAGCACGGGAGATGCTCAAATCCAAATATAAAATATAAAAGCGGAATAAAAGCCAACTATCCAAGTGGAAAAAGGTAAACAAAACCCCAAATACAAATATAAATTAGAATGGCCCCTCCCAATAACCTATACAATTAACTGAATAAAGACCAAACTAGCTAAAATGTAAAAATCAAAGGCATATCCTTTGCCCAAGTAGTGACACATGCGTCCCTGCATAAGACCAAAATACTAAAGAATGGGAATGTATTCCAAAACCGCCAAAATTAATACATAACAGCAGGAATACAGAACAATTAGAAAGACGCCCATAGGGACCCTGCAAATAGCAATTAACCAATTTGAAAGTTCAAACATGAAGCAATATTAGTAGACCATGAAGAAAGGGTATAAGAAAGAGGGATCCTTAGCTCTCAGTTTTGTTATTTTTAGTTACATAATTTTTTTCAAAAATAATTAATAAAAATGAGTCACTTTTTAAATTTAATTGTTATTTTATTGAAAGAAAAATTATTTTTAATTTTTTTATAATATTTTTTATATATCACGGGGAATCAATTTTCACAAAAAAAATTATTAATAAATAAATGTAAACTTAGTAAATGTACTGCAAAAAGTAAATATAATTTGTTAGCAAGTGTCCATGCTATTTAGTTTAGTTGATAGTAGTTTTATGACTTCTTTGTGTTTGACTTTAGTCCTTTTTAATAAATAAAAAATATATAATTTGCCCAAAATGTAAAGTTTACATAAAATATTTTAATATTTAATTTTAAATTTAGATTATTGGGATAGATATTAATATCACGTAGCAATAAAAAATTTGCATGAAAACACATTCATATTTAGGTCATAAAAATAAAAATATATAAAGACATAATAATTTAAGAGTAAAAGTACATCACATGATGAAGACCGTTCTAGATAAAAATAATTGTTTATCATTAATTGCATATGATAAAATGACAACATTTCAAATACTACATAGGTTAATTGTTTCCTATTGTTGGTTCATTTGCAATAACAATAATTAAAAATTCGGGGATTATCATTGAACAAGCTTACTTTGTCCTTTAATTTCAACATAAATATTATTATTAATGCTCAAATTTAAATTATAAATGTAAATACTTATTTCAGGTGGAAATTAAAAATTTGCATGAAAACACATTGAAAACACATTAATATCTGGATCATCAGGGGGTGTGTGTGTATATATATATATAAAGACATAATAATTTAATAGTACAAATATATCACCCAGGGATAACTGTTCTAGATTAAAGTAATGGTACTCAAATGATAGTAACTCAAATGAATACATATGTTTTAGAAGCAAGATTTATATCAAGAAGCAATATATATTCGAGGAAAATTCTTTATCACATAACTGTCTCTAATTGCAGCTAATAAAATGATACTATTTAAATTTCATCATAAATTGATTGTTTTTTATTGTTGTTTCATTTACAATAACAATAAATAAAAATTCGAAGTTGACCAATCATACAAAAAATGAGGGACAATAATTGAATGTACATAAAACATTTCGAGTTTTTTTTACAACATTGTTTGGTGTGTATTTAAACGTTGAATAACTTTATTTAATGTTTTATTCTATTTTAAATCATAATTCATATATAGAGATAATAATTGTGTTGATATTATTCAATTATTTATATATTTATTATGAAGTATATTTCATTTAAAAAATCATATTATAACCAACAAGCTAACATATTCATCCGTGCGAACGCATGGGTACCCGGCTAATATATATATATATATATATATATATATATATATGAGACATATTATGTGAGAACACTTTGTTATAATGATAAATGAGAACATTGCATAATAACCGTTTGATTACGATAAACGGCCCAGATTAGAATTTTAATAAAAATTATCACGTGATTGGTTCTACTTGTCTTCCTTCGTTCCTAGCAGATTTTTCCCTCATCTTCTTCGACCCCCTTCTCTCTTCATTCGATCCCAACAAATTGTTTCTCTGATGCCCAGACTAGCTCGGAGCGCCATCCCTGTTGTTCCCAAATCTAGATTTGTTACTCCCAATCGTTTTCTTCCCAATTGTTATTTTCAGAATCGCTGTTCCCGTTTCTTCCCAATCACTTTTTCCAGAATCGCTGAAGCGTCTGAACTGTTCGAGGTCGCTCGCCGCCGAAGCTCTTTGATGTGCTATCTGGGCATGAAAATGATGATGTAAATTTTGTGCAATTTAGGTTAGTATGTTTCAGTATGTTCTGATGTTTGATAGATGAATTTTTTGTTGGCTTGCTCTTTTTCTGGCTTTCCTTTTTGCTGGATAATTTTTGGTGGGCTACAATTTAATTTTGTGAGTGCTCTGTGCTCTCTTCTTGATTGTTGTTCTAGTGTTTCCAATTTAGAATAATTTTACATTTGGTTTAGAATGTGTTTTGATTTGATATCAGTGGGATGTAGATGGGAAATTTAGAACAATTTAATTTGCTTAATTTTAGAGCTTCAAACTGTGATAAGGTTGATAAGCAATTGTGATTTGTGAAAGACGAAACTGTAATAAGATTGATAATTTGTTAAATTTGTCTTCTTTGGTGCACGTATTGTAAAGGACATTCAAATTCGTATGGCTCTAGCCTACAAAGTTAAAGGACGTTCCAAGCTAGTTTAACGACCCACCTTGCTGCATCCTATGAACAATACTATTTTCCGTTGTTTTGTTATATGCATAGAGCATGTATCAATGCAGCAGATAATTGAAGAAAGGGTTTAAACAACACGTGATGGGAGAAAAGGGGGTCGAAGAGGATGAGCGAGAAACAATATGCTAGAAACGAAGGAAGACAAGTAGAATCAATCACGTGATGATTTTTATTAAAATTCTAATCTGGGCCGTTTACTGTAATCAAACGGCTATTATGCAATGTTCTCATTTCTCATTATATTGTTACCATGTCTGCTTCCTTTGCTGTTGTCTTATTTACATGTCTATAAAGTTTTTGTGGTTGTTTCTGACTTTACCTGTAATGGGTGTCAATTAGGATCCATAAGCCTTGGTCAAGACTCATGTCAGTTCCTAACGAGGAAAACCCTTCACCACATTCCCAGGTGTGCTCTTCATTCTGAATAGATATGTTTTTATGAATGTAGCAATAATTAAATAATAGATTTTGATGCTAATTCCTAGCACATTTCACAGTCCAACCAATTATTGTTTCAAATCATGCTTCGGTGCATTTCAGCTATCAATTTACTTTCCCCTGAGATTCAACTTTGAACTAAGTTTTGGGACTGTGCTGGTGATTATAATTTAGGATTGCCCTTTGGAAGAAAATATTAGTAGAGCTTCATTTTTTCTTTCGTCAATATGTTAATACATTTACGTTTTTTTTTTTATCATTATTCCTTTCTGGTTCTTTGTTTCTCCCCTGTTAAAATTAACTACTGAAAAAATGATGAAACACAACATAAACAAGAAACGGTACCTGCTCTCTTAAGGTTATGTTCAACAATCGAGAGAATTAATAAGATCGATAATGCAGGAAAAGATTTTGGGTTCAAAAAACAACTGTTGTTGGCATGTATATGAGAGCAATAATCTAATAAAGCAAGAAGAATTCTGAATTCATCAGATTGTTTCTCCTTTGTCTGATTGTTCTGCAGAATATGGCTTTGTCTGCTGCAAGGTGTTGGAGCTGGATGATTCTAAGATATAATGTGCTAAAATTTCTGTCATTGCAAAATATATCTGTTAATTACCCATTTATGAAGGATAATATCTGGACAGAGAGAGGTAAAAACAGAGAGAATCTGTGAGTTTGAATAAACTGAACTTTCTGAATTGATTTCTTACAGATTATCGTGACTGCATATTTCTAGAATAGCTAAAGTTTGCTCTACAAGCTGCTACACATTGTTACAACTGAAATGCTAACCCTAAGTCCCTAACAGAACCCTAACTGACTGAGCCAGTCAAGCTAACAGTAACAGAATAAGAAGCTTCCAGATACTCGATGTTCTGTATCAATAATTATCAAATAAATTGAATTCCTTGCATCACTAGCATAATCAATTTTGTATCATGTTTGTGAGCTCATCCTTCAAATGGAATTTTGGTGCAATTCAATAAATACTATACACCTGTAGTGATCCTCGATTAGGTGGAGGTTCTATTTTAACTGGTGTTCTAGAGTCTAGAGAAATATTGGTGAAGGGAAAGACAGTTCAGTGATGCATGAGCATGAAGTGGAAAGTCTATCTTTAACAGTTAACCTTTGAGGTTAAGGAAATCATGAATGCCACTCTTTCCTTAAATAAATGAATGACAATAATTGGCATTAGATGCTAGTCTTAGTGATCTAACTTTCTAGCATATTAGCAATTCTTTCTATTCTGGATTATCTCTCACATACATGTGCCTAAAGTACTTATATATATGTTTGTGAGTAGAAACATCAGGAGTAATCAGATACTTTTTTCTCCTATATATATGTGTGTGTTATATAGTTATTTGCTTCGATTGGGGTGTTTTGCAGCTTTCATCTCATTTTTTCTGGGATCTCCTTGATTCCATTATAGTTGATGTGGCATCAGAGTGTCACAGAGTAGCAAGGCTTGGACTTGATTCTAATTTGGAAGAAGAAGATGAAGAGTTGAAGTTGTCAGCACAAGCCAGGGTTAGGGTGGCGGATACTAACAATAGTAGTGAAGCAAATGGCAAGTATGTGGTTGACATATTCGGACAAACCCACCCTCCTGTAGCAACTGAAATATTTGAGTGCATGAATTGTCGTCGCCCTATCGCGGCTGGGAGGTTTGCTCCTCATTTGGAGAAGTGCATGGGGAAGGTTATTCTTTTATCTTTTACAATTGTATATGGTGATCCATTAGTTGTGTATCATAAATTCATTATAGAGATTGATCTCATTCTTTTCCTATAATGGACCCTCAGGGTAGGAAGGCTCGTCTTAAAGTAACAAGAAGCAGCACAGCTGCTGCACAGAACCGGTATTCACGAAGCAGTCCTGTTTCTTCAAATCAATCTAGCAATAGCATGAACCGGTTAGCAAATGGAACCTCCACTTTTGCAGGTGAGGAGCACTCAAACGGGACATTAGAGCCATGACATGAGCTAGTTAGTGGTGATGTGCAATGGCTGGCATGCAGGATTCATATCAATCAAAGCATCATGAACTTGTTTTGCTGGGAGATAGTATCATCATGTATTTTGAAAATAAGAAACAAAAATTAACATTCTGGAGTTTGGACCCTAACAATTAGTCAATTACAAATGCCTTGTACACATATGATGTTATCTAGTAGGATAACATTACCTTGTACACTGAGTTCCATTGTGATTTTCTTTTAATACATACCAACTGCAACATACATTTTGTGTTTAAATATCACTCAAGGATAAGTTAGAGCTGCTTAAAAGCATAGTGTAAGTGTTCGGTTGGAAAAAATAAAAAATTCCGTTGCCGGGACTCGAACCCGGGTCTTTCGGGTGAGAGCCGAATATCCTAACCATCTAGACTACAACGGATTGATGGAACCAATAACCATAATTTGTTTAAAGTACAAACTTCGTTTTATAAAAGCATTAAATATTAATGATGAACTTTACCGATTTCCAAAGTCAGGGGGGATTTGAATTAAAAGCCTTTAATTATTCTACTTCATCCAATTATCCTGTTAAACTTAGTTGAATTTTTCATCAAAAAAAAAAAAAACTTGGTTGAATTTAGTCAACCCTAACAATTTTGCTGACTATGTAGCAGTACTAAAAAAATATTACGTTACATAATTCAAATATTTTTCTTTTATTTTTTAATTATATCTTCTAGTTTTATTAAATTATTGGATTGATTATCTCTCCTTAGTGTAGGATGCAAACCATTTAAGGGTATAATGAAAGACTATTATAAATAATAATCATCACGTCTTATCTTAACTTACATTTTTATATTAATGCCAGGAAACGCATCATGGGAAATTTACCTTTAAATTGAAATTCATTCTCATCATTGTATTTTTTTTTTAAATAGCAAACAAAATTTATTCAAAGGATATACAAGGGTACCTAAACCTGTATACAATATCTTAATTTAATTTACAAACATTTGAATAAGATATTGAGTCATTTACCCACTCAAAGAAAGAAGAGGGAAAAGCCCCTCATTTAACTCTAAGCCCAATCCAAACTTTAATTTCTCTCATATCTATTACATCTTTAAACACAACTCTAATTTTTTTTTTTTTTTGGGTCGAAACAACTCTCATTTTTAAATACAACAAAATTCCTAAGGATCCAAAATGGACCATACCGCAACAAGCCCAATTACATAGCATGCTTGTTTGTGTTTTTTTCTTGCCACAACTCTGCCATCCTACAAAAAATAGTCCCTGCAATGAGATGGAACTATAAACCCAGCCACTTATTACATATATTTTATATTAATTAAAAAACAAGCCATTTTTATTTAGTTGATGTATCTTAATTTTCTCACATTTTATAAATTTAAAAATCAGCTATATATACAAAAAAGAAACAGTATTTTTTTTATTGAATTTCAACTTATTTTCCATTTCTATTTATGCAAAGATTAAAATAATATAAAAAATAATGATTCAAGGATAGAATTAATGAAAATCACAATCTATAATATGTTATTCCCACACTGGAGATTCCACGCCTCTCTTACACTTGTTAGACCATGTGTAAAATATTAACTAACAATATGGATCAATTGGGTTAACAGACCCAAAACACTAGCTAATTATTAATCCATTTACCAAATGATACACGTCAATGACTAATCGTCCTACAAATGAAAAAAGTTGATTCTTTTTTTTTTTTTGGAAAAATAAAGTGATCAAATTAATTAAATATTTTGTTTACTTCTAGGTACATGATTCATGTATCTATATTAAGTTAATTGCATCTTTGTATTTTTATTAAGTCACCCGAAATTCATGTGTCATTAGTTTCAGTTTTAAATTAATTAAGTCAAATCTAGATATGTAGGGAGCCCATAAGTATATATGCATTCTTTTAAATATCCACATTTTTATAGTATATTTTCTTTTTTTTTTTTAGGCTTGAATATGTTTTTAGTCTCTATAAATATGGGTCATTTTGTTTTTAGTCCCTACTATTTTTTTTCATTCCTAAAATTTTTTTCACTAGCCTCTTTGGTCCTTGCTGTTAACTCCAAGCTGACGTGACTAACGGAGTGCCACATCAGTCTGTCCAGTTCAAATTTATTTTTAGTTCCTATAAATATGGTTCTTTTATTTTTGGTTAATTCCTATATTTTTTCCACCACGATCTCATCCCCATCCAACATCAAAGTATCTCTATAGTCTATAGTCAATTTGCACATAGTTTAAGTGCTTGAAAGTAAATAAAAATAATAAAGAAGAATAAACAATAACAGTATACAGCTTGCCAAAAAATTGTAGGGATTAATTTTTTTTAAGGTGTCGAACATGGCGACAAAGCATAAGGTGACGACGCTGTGGAGTTTGGGCTTTCTGTTTTGGGACCGGAAAGCATAGGAAGCGGTTACATAGGTCAATGGATTGACAGTTGTCGAACCTGCTCAAAATTATAATTATAATTAATTGATTTGAAAACTACTTGTAGTAGAAAGATACAAAAAGGATCGAACCCTGAAAATCCACTCAAATTAATCCCTTTTTTAAGGTTGATTGCAATAAACTAGAGAAAATAAATATCAAATTAATAACAAAGGTTGAATCAATTTAAGATATGATCAATCCAAAGAATTCAGAGACTATTTTCATGGTTAATCATTGGATTATTAATTATAAGCATGCATGCAAGGGATTAAATCTATTAACTTGGGATTATATGGAACCCCTACAATGATCCCCTAATTCATTACTGAAGTAACTTTCAGAATTCAATTGATTAAGATTTACCAGATCAAATAACCACCAAATCTTTTGTTAGATCCAAGTCAATTTTATAATCATAACCCAGTTGAAGTAAATAATTAAATGAAAAATTTCAATTCAATCACTTACTCTATGCTCTTTAATTGTTATATAATGATTAACTAATCAAGAGTACAACATATATCACTAACAAATTTCACAATTAAAATGTTAAGTTTGCAAAACAATGTTATTAAGCAATGATGTTGATGCTCCAAATCCAAAACAACATATATACATAACACCATTGGCAAATAAGAACTCTAAAATAAGATAAAAACATTGTTCAAGAGGAAAAATTAGCATGTCAAAACTTAGAGAATAACAGAGATAAAATTGAAAAACAATGTTGCAAATTTGAGCATTTCAAGGGAAAGTTGTAATTTGTTTACAATGTTCCTTCAAATTATGGAACAATTTATTCTTTACTTCACTAGTAAGCTATGTGGGTACATCATTCAGCAAAAAGATCCTCCAAAACCCCCCACTGAAGCATTGATGAACCCATTGTTCCCAGATGAAGTACAATGGAAAGTCATGGATTCAAGTGCAAACATAGTAGCCATTCAAATCAACTGTTTCACCTTCCCTTTTTAAGATTCTGCAGTTGATTAAAATTGTTTCTATCCTATTTTTTATCTGAAATGTACATAAGTCCTTTTAAGCTAGTGTATAGAAACTTCTTGATATCAACCACACCTCTGTCCTTGTCATTTCCAAGCTCCATTGGGCCACCCCCTCCCAAAAAAAACCTTGTTATATTGATTCTATAGACTCATCTAATCTTCACTACTTGAATTAGGGTAGAGAAACATGTAGTATATTTCATCAACAAGAGAAATAAAAGAAAAGGTCACCAATCCTTAATTACTTCTTAAAAGTACAACATAAATTATTATTTCAAACCAAAATGAATGAATGAAAAAGAATAAAAATGAAAACAACAGGGACACAATATAAAAACAAGATCTATGTTATCAACTACCACATTTTCTATATAAGATACACAACCAATACACAAAACAATACCAAACCCATCAACCACCACGTTTTCTAGATAATCATAAATTCTTTTTAATGGGCCCTTTGTGAAATCAATAAGACCTAACCCGTAAGCCCTATTACACAGAAATAATGAAAGATTTTCATTACCAAACAATGTTCACATTTGTGTTAGGGATTAGTACCGAAAATGAGAGGGAGAGAGAGAGAGACAAGGATTACTCACCAGATGAGCTAGGTGCTATGCGCAAACGAGGAGTCGTGAGTCCATGACGGCACTGTGCAGCAATGACCCATGACGGTGCATTGTGACCCGGGGAGAGGCCGTGATAGTGCCATGTGACTCGGGGTGAGGTGATGATGGGTTGTGGGCAACAGAGAAGTCAAAGCGGGTGAAGAGAGTGAGGAACTGTGTGAAGAGAGCTCGAAGCATGTAAAAGACTAAGACCCTAAATTTTGTTTTTCAAGCATATATATTTGTTTATTACATTTTTTAAATCAAGCATACATATACCCTTTCTAAGGTATCATTATTCTATTATATTTCCTTTACTAATAGTTTATAAATCGGTCGTAAAAGCATCCAATGTAAGATATATTTTTTAAATCAGGTTATTTATGTAGTCAATTTAAATTAATATCACATAATTTAAAAAATATCATCGCCTTCTTTTTTAAATCGGATAAATGATAATAGATTTAAAAATCAGTTCATAAAACTATATTTTATACTAGTTGAACGAAAAAAGATGAATTTCAATCTTTTTCATTGAGAGGAAGAATAATAAAATAAAAGAGTAAAATTATTTTGACCGCGTAGGGGTGAAAGTAGGCTAAGTCAAGTTAGGCTTTGTAGGGCCCAATCCTGGCCTGCATTATATTTTCATGCCCTTCCTACAAACTCCTTTCGTTTTAAACAAAAAATGGCTCTTGATGGTTCTTGTGCTAGATGTGGTATGGGTTTAGAGGATACCGTGCATTATTTACGTGACTGTGTTCATAGTAGAATGGTCTGGAATTCCTGTTTCCCTTTCAAGGACCATAGCTTTTATTTGCAAGGGCTCTCAGTTTGGATAAAACACCATGTCAAATCAGTTCACGGTCACTCCTTTATGGCCACCCTCTGGTGGATTTGGAGATGGAGAAATAACCTCTCCATGGCTGAAGACAAGTGGCATGTAGATAGAGTTTTGACCAATATCAAAGCCTCAATCCAAGATTTTCATCTCTACGCATCAGGGAAGGATATTGGTGAAAGTTTCACTGCTTATAGTAGAGCCTTTTGGCTTCCTCCTCCCTCCGGAGTCTTCAAGGTTAACACTGATGGCAATTTTGTTCATTCCACTGCTTAGGCTGGCCTAGGAGTGGTAATTAGATCCGACTCAGCTGATTGGATCCTTGGAGTTTCGAGTATTGCTCCTGCTAGAGATAGTCTTCACGCCGAGCTGCTGGCTGTCCACTTGGTGTTGATCTCGGCCTGGGAAATTGGCTTGCGCAGAGTTATTTGCGAAACGGTTTCTTTGGCTGCGGTTCAACTCATTAATGGAGAAGCTCGTCCTATGTCTCGGGTTGTCTCTTTGTTGATTGATGATATTATTTCCCTTTTAGAAAAGAATTGGTTAGCAAGTATCCAACATGTTTTTCGTGAGGGGAACACTGCTGCTGATCTTATGGCTCACATTGGCCTAGCTAATGGTTTGCATCAGGAATCGTGGAATACTCCTCCAGCTCGTGTGTTGCAGTGCCTTCGTACAGATGCAATTGCTGCCCATTTTGTTTAGTTGTTTTGTAGCTTTTTAGTCTCCTTTTGGTTTGTTTGTTTCGGTTTCTTTCTGGCTTTCATCTACCCAAAAAAAAGGTTAACAGAAAAAATTAAAAATTTATATATTATTATACTATTTGATTCTATATAATATATTTTTATTTTTATTTTATTAAAAAAAATATTATTTATAAATAGGTTAGCCTGTTAAACCTAATAAGCTTTTTAAAAAGCCTAAGTTTAACCTATTTAATTAAAAAAAATTCAAAAGCTTAGGCATAATCTTTTTATTAAACGAGTCAAATCAAACTAGGTCACAAGTAGACTTAAGCGTAGGCTCCCAACTACCAACCTTACCTATTTCCATCCTAGGCGTACATAAAAGTAATTTTGTTTTACATAATTGACATGATCCTCCTATATATCTACTAGTACATTTGTTATGATTATTAGTTTCTCAAAATTGGTTGCACAAGTCAAGGTTGAGAAATTCAAGTAGAAGAATTTGGTTCAATCACATGTGGAGGTACGTGGTTTGACTTATGACAAGGGCAAAACATATACAATGAGTAAAACAAAAAATTTGAGGTGATATGTTTTTGCTATGAAAGAACTGCCACTCTCATGTTAAAGACAATATCTGAGAGATAAAAGCTAATGGGTCGTTTCCATTAATAAGGTCAAGTTCTGCTAATAATCAATATTGGACAACAAGCAAACGGTTACAAACCATGTACATGTTATATAAAGCATCCGGAATGCTTTCTCTTTTAATATAACATCCAAAATCCAAATAAAAGCGTTTGTTTCCTCAAAACTTCGCTATCAAATATCAATTCAGCTGGCACATGCTTTCAATATCGATCTGAAATTTAGGTAATTGTCATCATCAGGTAATCTATTCGATCGATTTGCTAAAGTCTGCAGCTATGTACGTACGTTTGCATTTTTTATGATCAACTAATTATCTAAAAAACTTAATTCACTAGGTAAAAATATATAAATAATTTTATAACATATTTTTATTATTAAGACGGAGTTAATAATAAAAAAATTAGATAATTTTATATTTTAAATAGAACTTAACTCAACCCAAAAAATTTACTTATTTGGTCAGAATTGACAAAGATTTAAATATACACTAATTTAATCTTATCAATAATTAATGTGTGATTCAAATCTCATTTAACACCATTATATATAAAAAAAGAAAATGCAAAACATATTTTTTCATGCAAGAGTTACTCAAATTTATAAAATATGGACGATATATATATATATATTGTCCATACTTTATAATTATCAATATATACATATTTAATTATCTTATGCAGATGGAATTTAACTTCTTTTATTGAAAATATGAGAGAGTAATAAAGATCAAATTATATAGAATACTTAACCATAGAAGTTCTAATATTAATATATTGTGAACCAAATATATCAAAAATTAAAGTTTAAATTATTAAAAAAGTTCATAGTTATAATATATTATATCTCTAGCATAAAAAATATGTGATCTAATGGAAAGAAAATCTAGCTAACTATAAATGCTAGCCTATCAATCAATCCTTAGATTGATTATTGTGTTCTCTATTTTGCCTTTTTTCGATAGTTTTGTGAACATCCCTTGTGAGAATTTGAATCAATACCATCAACTCAAGTACCACAAGACAAAGAAAATTATCGGTTCAAACAACTAGGGTGTCGTTTGGGTGGTTGTCATTTTTTGTTTCGAAATCCAAATTTGAAAACAAAACGTGTTTGGATAAAATGGGGTTAAAATAGTTTTTACACAAGTTTCAAAACCAATTCTCCTTACTTTTCAAAACAAAAAAAAGGTTTTATGTTTTCTGTTTTCTATTTCATTATTTTCTCTCTCCTTTCGTTCTCTACTTATTTCTTCGCTCTCGCCTCCCCTCTCTCTAGCTATTTCTCCTCTCCTCTCTCTTTCCTCTGTTACTCATATCCTCTCTCTCCTCTATCCTATTGTTTCTCTCCTAATTTCCTCGCTCCCTCTCTCTGTTTCCCTCTCTCCTTTGTTTCTCTCTCCTCTCAATCTCCTCTCATCCTATTTTCTCTCTCTTTCTCCTCTCTCCTCTCTCTCCTGTTTCTCATCACTCTCATCTCTCTATTTCTCTCATATTTCTCTCTCCTCTCTCTCTTGTCGCCTATCTCCTCCTCTGTTTCTCTCCTCCTCTCTCCTCTATTTCTCAGTCAGCTCCCCTCTCCTATCTCTCTCCTCTAGTTCTCTCCGCCTCTCTGCCTTTGTTTCTCTCTCCGTTGTAGATAAACAATAGAGAAACAGAGGAGAGAGAGAAGAGAGAATAGTAGAGAAATAGAGGAGAGAGGAGAGAGAAACAATAGAGAAATATAAGAGGAGAGAGAAATAGGATAGAAATAGAGGAGAGATGAGACAGTAGAGAAACAGAGGTAAGAGGAGAGAGAGAAACAGATGATAGAGGAGAGAGAAATAGTGGAGAGAGAGACAAGACAAGAGAGAAACAAAGGTGAGAGAAGAGAGGAACGAATGAGAGAGAGAGGAGAGAGGATTATTTCTATAATGCATAGAACTAAAAACTATATTAAAAAAAATGAAACTGGAAACCATAAAACTGAAACTGAAAACTGGTTTTTAATTTTAAAATTTTCGAAATTAAAAACTGATTTTAATTTTTAAAATTTTCAAAATTAAAAATTGAAAATCATCCCAAACAGTGCTATTGAAAGCGCTACGAAATTAAGTGTCATTAGCCGGTGGAGACCCATCATGAAGAACAAGAGAGCCATGGGTAGGAAGAGAGGTGCTTACTTCTTTTGTTTTGCACCAGTCATTTGAGTTCGTTCAAGCAGCTCACGAATAAAGATTCTGGTTTGTATATAATATTTATCTGATGAGTACAAACCGAAAACCAACAATTACCCATTCATACAAGCAAACACATGATATTAGATCCCCACATGGAAAATAATAAATTAAATTAGGTCTGTTAGGTAAAGATATTATTGCATAAAGGCTTTTCAATATATACTCCGTACTAATTTAACTGGTTGCGTACCCACCATGAAGTTCTTATGTGCTCGATATCTTCTTGTTGCTTTGCCTACTCAATGGTCTTTTGGCTTTATATATATAGTTCCCCATCTGTTGTCACATACGCAAAGTATATAATATAATTTTATATATACAATGGGGGGTTTCCCTATCCACTAATTGAATATTTCATCACACTTTTATTATAACTATATAACCGTTTTACTTTATATGCAGTATCTCACTAAAATGATAGAGCAATATTAAAGAGAGGTATATCGGACGTATCTGAAAGGCCCGGGGTATAAAGATAGACAATATCTTTTATTATTGCAATATTGCATGATCTATGGACAGCTTTTCTTTTATATTGCGATCTCCTTTCCTTTATCTACCACAATTGTTCATCAAGGAATAACAATCACCTGCTAAAAGAGATAGTATAAAGTGAGTGCCAATACGAATATGTAGTATGGGAAAGATCTAGATAAGTGTGAAAGAGATTGAAATCTTCGTAAGATTATCTATTTATGGACACGTAAAAATAAACGCTCTCATTAAAGCAGCAAAATGCTGCCCTAGCCTCTTTAAGTTCCATAGCTCTCACTCTCACCTCCAAATCATGGAATTGTTATATATATCCTTCACTCATTCATATCTTCTATTTAATAATCTCTTATCTCCGTCGGTTAATAAAATATAGTTTAATTGATTGGACTTGACTCTTAATTTGAAGATGAGGGATTCATTTTTAAGGGTATGTAAAATAAGAAATAATAATCAATAAAATCCTAATTGATATGTAAAAGAAAATTACACAATATGTTATTATATTGTTTATTGAATTTAATAACATATGAGTGTGATATTGAGTAATAATGTAATGGTTTATTGGATGTTCGTTTACATTGATAATATATATACATTAATTAAATTCTAATAAACAAAAATTAGTTATAGAACAATTATATAATTTTTTTGGCAGGGTCGGCCCAAGGGTAAGGCTGCTGAAGCCCTTACTTTAGGCCCCCGATTATTAGTAACATTCTTTATATAAAAAATTAAAAATATTATTATAATTAGGCCTAATTCATTGATTTAGAAATTGATTTTCCTCCCCAAGGGTTGATGGTTCAATCCTTGTCAAATGAAGTTTAACTTTTAAGATCCCTTTTTTTCCATGCCACCTCATGTATTTAAAAAGACCCTAAAATAAATGTTTGCTTGATCGAGGCTCACTACATGTTGGGTCGGCCCTGCTTTTTGGGATAGTGGTAAGGGATTAAGATAATTTGGTGAGATCATAAGAGCCCATTTGTTTTAAATTTCAACACTACAAAACCATGGTTTTGCAGAATTGATTTTAAATCACTTCCATCTAACGTGCTTCGTCAAAAGTGCATCATCAATCTCAACCATTCATTTCTAGAATCAATTCTACTCAATTGTAAACGCACCCTAAATCTAATAGTAATTTTTATCATCACCATTATACACTAAAATATATAATCTATTTTGGTAATGGTATTTTCATAATTAAATAATTTATCATACACTTTTCATAATTTGTAAGCCTTGAAAAATAGATTTTACCCTAAAATATTTAACGGTTCAAATCTGATCCAATTTTATCACACGAATATAGAACAAATTAAATGAACAATTAATTTGTTCTCATCCACAAAACATGATTCCATAAAGTAAAAACCAAAGGCCTTAAAGCTCATGACACCTAACTTTTGAGTCACTTGATCTTATTATATAGATTCCGGATGTGTTAATGCTCATATTAATTATTATATTTACCCGTTTCTCATTATGGCAAACTTCTCCTGTTACAAGATAAAAATCAAAGCAGGTGGAGCATAGCGCAGCTCCTTTGTTATTCTTCTGCTCTATTAATTAGTGAGTAAACTAGCAAATTGGTCCCTGACTTTTTTAGGGTCATGCAGTTTACTCCCTAAAAAATAGAAAACCCCAATATAGTCCTTGACTTCTTATTTTTTCTTTCATTATAGTCTAACTGTGTGTTTCTCGTTAATTTTTTTACGATGTATCACGTATAGTGACACTCTGTCTCACTGTTTGTCACTATAGTGTCCACTATGACACAAAAATGACGTGATTTTGTCAAATTTATAGCTTGAAATGCTTCAAGTCCAACTGTTGTGTGCTTCCCTATATTCCCTTTTTTTCTCTCTTCTCCCCCCTTTTCATTGGAAGATCTCAACTCCAATGACGTTATTTTTGTGTCCCGATGATAAATAGTATGATACAGTGTCATGAAACGTGACACATCATAAAAAAATTAACGGGAAATACACAATTGGACTATAGTGAAAGAAAAAACAATAAGTCAGAGACTATATAGGGGATTTTTATTTCTTAGGGACTAAACTGCATGACCCTAAAAAAGTCAGGGATCAATTTACTAGTTTACTCATTAATTAGGGGGAGTTTGTTTCACGTCATAGAAACATATTCCCGGGAAAGTGAACTTGGGAATATTACTTTCCCACATTTGGTACAAGTTTTAAAAATCATATTCCCGGGTATTATTGATTCCCAGGAAAGTGATTTACCCATGCTTTAGTTACATTTTATTCCCATGGTGAGAGGTGGGAATCTTATATTCCCATGGGAATAGAAGTTATTTGTAAAATAACTTCCCACTCTCACTTCATTCTACTATATTTTTTTTATTTTTAATTTTTAAAATTTTTGAAATAAATAAATGTTAAAATATCCCCAGGAATGTTAAATATTTACCAAACATGTTTAGAAATTTTACCCAGGAATAACATTCCTGGTAATAGGATTCCCGGGAACATTATTCCTAGGAATATAATCTAAAACCTTGAAACAAACTCCCCCTTAATATTAATTTGGATGGAAAATTTCAGAAAAAAAAAGTAAGAAGGATAAATATTTTTTATATATATAATATAAGAGCAAGGTCTTTCCAACATTTAAGCAAGTGAAACCTTGCTTTAGGTCACAGAAAAAATATCTTGAGATGTTAATATTTTTTTGTCAAAAGAATCTAAAGTTATATACTTTAATTGACAGATAAGTAATGTTATGAGGAATTTCTTCATGAAAAATTGGTCCTATCTTATTATAATTATTTCTCTCTAATTATAACTACCCCATCCATCCATCATTAGGTAATTTCCGTATTTTATTAATTTTAATTAAATTCATATGTTCTATTATTTAATATTGTAAATATTAAAATATTATAAGTCACTAAAACACTAATTACGGTAAATATTAAAACAATTACTAAATATTAGTTTTACTTATGCTTTTCAAATGTTGTCTTTTTATTTTTCAAATTTTAATATAAATCAATCCCTTTGATATAATAATAATAATAATAATAATAATAATAATAATAATAATAATAATAATAACTAGTAAGTATAAGTATCTTAGATATTACACAGTATTATTAAAGTTCAAAAATAATATTAAAAGAAAAATATTTAAGAGATAGTACTATTTCATATTATAAATATGCATAAATTATAAAGATGAAACTTTTAAAAACGTAACTAAGATTATAAAACTAATTTTTTGAATGAAGATATATCATCATTTGTGTTTATTATATAGTGTGCCAAAATTTAAATTTATGTACTCTAAATTTCTATTAATTATGAAAAAAATAAAATTGATAATCCACAATTTATGTTTATAAAAGTAACAAGGGATTGGGACATTAACTTTTGGGTGTGTCCAAGGTGGACCATAGTTCACGTGGTTCAGAATGTAAAAATATAGTAATTTAAATTTCTGACCATCAAATTCAATATTCATTTTATTAATAACCAAAATTAAATTGGTTTCCAATTAGTTGTATGAAATTTTGACTAAAAAATAAAAACCTAAATCAATAATAGCGTGTAATGTAAAGATTCCCCTTTCAACTTTAAATTGATAGATAATCAACGAAAATATCATAAATTATATTGAAAATCCATATTTATCCTTAAATTAAACTTAAATAGTTATATAAAAGAATCATTTAATATAAAATAAAAATATTTATTCACGTATTCTCGGTCTTTTGATCCTTTTATTCATAAAAAGAATTGTAGATAGGACTAGGTGGACTAAAATTTATTTGATCCACCCTAAAATCGTCCCTAACTTTTAGGACAATCATATCTTCTATCTTTTTTTTTACTCTAGAAACTTGTTAAATTAGATAAGTAATCACAATTATGAGTTTTCTCCCTCAAGTGTGAATCACCACATAATATACTCTCCATTAAAGGGTATGATTGGGGTTATGATAAAGAGTACTCCACAACATAGGCTTTGATGCCCATTTATTGAAGGTGATGATACTACATAGCAAAACCTTAAAGGAATTAGGTATATGCTTATATTATCATAATTTAATCAATTTTTAATTAACATGAGACTTAATTAAACTTACATACACTTTGAATTATTGACATTTTTCCTGTAAAACTCTCCATCCAACCAAATTTACCAATACAACACTATGATTATACATACTAAATTTAGATAAATTTAACATTTATTAAATATGTAATCTTACGGTTAATATTCATTTAAACAAAGTAATTAATTAATCTCATGAGAAATGGATGAAGAAAGAGTGCCCCATCTGATAACAATCTGATTAATTTGGTCCACATTAAGACGCATGCTTTTTGAATTTTTGACACAAAGAATCACTCTGATGTACATATTAAAACATCATTCAATTCGCTGCACCAAAGCCTGAGATAAGTGGATAAACACGATCCATGGAGAGAGGAATAATATAAAGTCATTTGGAATTTATATATATATATATATATATATATATATATATAACTACGAAGCAATAACACACCTACAACAATCTATAGTACACTATTTTTGTTTGATTGATAACGAAGCTTGAATTCGGGGAAAGGAAAGGGACGGCAATAACAACAAGTAGTGGAGATTGGATGAGAATCAGAAGTAGAATGTTTGAGTTTGGAGAAAAAGAAACTGAATGAATGAGATGATGAGAAAAGACCCCAAAAAGAAAAAAATTAAACAAATAAGACCCCTTGGAATTGGCTGGGTCCCACATCGGCACTGAAGGGTCCCCAATGGGCACATTATAAATGCAAGCTCCAAAAGCATCCCCATCCAAAGGTAAGTAGAGGAGGACAACATAATGCATGCAAAGAAAGACACAAAGATGACAGTTGGTACACTTGTTGTGGAGGATACAATCATGAGCCCAATGGAACCTCCCACTAAATGTTTTTTTCATTCATTTTCAGTGGTGGGACCCAGCCCCATTTATGTACACGTGTGTGCTTCTCCATTGGATGAATGGAGCACATATTGCTGCCACGTGTCTTTTCTATTAATAATGGGGGTTCTTATGATTAGTGAAGAAAAGGAAGGTAGTTGGAAGGAACAAAGAGGGTTAAAGTTAAGTGTATGTTAAAAGGCTATATAAAAAGCCAAAAAAGGAAGAAAAGGACAAAGGATAGGGGGAAAAATAAAGTATGAATCGCGATGCTTAAGGTTTGTGGATGAGTTTTGCATTCTTGCACTTTCGAACAAAGCTAGCTAGCAATAGCATAATATTTAACACAAAAGACTATAAATTTTTTTATTTTGGGTATATTTTTATTTACACTTCAAGATTAAGTGTATGTTTGGTTTAGCGTTAGAACGTGATAATTAAACCCACGTTTCCAACGCTATAAATAATTGCGTTAAGATGTTCAAACTTGAGTTTGGTCACTTCTAAATACTAAATCAAACATACACTAAGTAATGTATTTGCTTTGATATAAAAAATTATTATATTGTACAGAATCATTAGTTTGTTAAAAATGTATTTTTTTAGTAAAACACCAAATTACATGGTCAATTACTTTAATTCTTGAAAGATATAAACCTTAATAAATGAATTTAGTCATTTCTTATTTGATTAAATGGTAATTTTTATTTTTTTAAACATTAAAAAGACCGATTTTATTATATCTTTTAAGAACGAAAATGATGTGTCATTCACTTTTTTATGATGTGAACTAACTTTTTTATATATAATAAATTAAATAAAAAAAAACTTTATGTACATTTCTACGGGGTATATACGGTCCATTGAGGAGGAGAGAGATAAAAAAAAGAAAAAAAATTGAATGATGAGACATGTTCATAAAGAGAGAGATAGAGAGGAAGTGCAATTGAGAAGGTGTAAAAAAAATGGGGTGTATAGTTTTTATAAAATGGGGTAAAAAGTGGGATGAGATCATTCATTAATGACACGTTAATGGTGTTTATAATATGGATTTAATTGATATACATCATCAGTGTAAAAAATTTTTATACAGACATATAATTGTGTGTCGCCACATTATTTAATAAATATGATACCTCATGTGTTATTAAATTCAATAAATGATGTGACAACACATAATTGGATATCTGTGTAAAACTATTATAATATTATAAAGATTAATGATACTTCTTATTCAATTGTATATTCTTTTGTTTCGTACAACTAAGATAACAAGGTTTAAATTTATGATCTCATGTTAAACTATCCAAACTCTACCACTAGCACGGCCCTAGTGTGTCATACAAGTATACAAATCCTATGTATACATAAAATGTAGACAAAGCCACATGTTACCAAAATAATGATTAATTGAGTAATTTTATAGAGAAATAAATATTTTGACAATATGAGTATATATATTCTTAAGAGACGTAATGGATATTCTTATTTTAAATTTGTAAACAATTTTTCCTCATTGTGAAAAAAGAAAATAAATTCTATCCTCTTTTGATTAAATTCTCAATATTTTTCTAACACCTAGGGGGAGAAAAAATGTACTCAGGCACACACATATAGTCACTTTTAAACATTGTTCTGTTTTCAATTTAAAAATTATTTTATAAATTTGTTTTATGTTCTGTTTTATTTATTATGAAAGACATCTTTAAATTGAGAACTAAAAATAAAAAATTAAAAATATCTATAGACTATTTTTATTTTTTAATTTTCAAAAATGATAATATTTAAAATAGTTAATAAAACAACACTCAAACAATTTTTTAATTTTTCTATTTCTAAAAATTAAAACAAAAATCAAATATGTTCATGCTCTCTTTTAAGTGTGAATACCAAGATTGAAATGCTTGTGTTGGATGTCTCTCTCTTCAAGAAATTATAAATATCAGATCAAGTTCTAACATTAACCCTATGTTTGAAACTGCGTGCAGAGTTAGGGACAAAAGAAACAATGAGCGAAGAAAGAGCTGATAAATGATACAATCATGCGTGTTTGGTATTCAGACATATAGTTGGAAGGAAAGTCAATCATATCATGGATCCCACCAATTTTTTCTTTTCATGCAACGAAAAAAGTTGACCAGTAACTACACCAGTTGACCAGTAACTGCACCAATGGCTAAATTTACAAATTAACCATGTGCAACTATAGTGCATTATGTTTCACAAATTCTAAAGAAGGGCAATTTTGTCCTTTTAAAAAATCATTATTTCTCTCTCTTCTCTTTTTCTTATCTTTCTCTCCTCTTTCACTTAAACCAAAAAACTCAAAAACTCCACTCTCTTTCTCTCCTCTTTTTCTCTACACTCTCTTTTCCCATTTTCTCTCCTATAAACAAACAAAGGGTAAAACTTATAATAATTATAAGTCAATTTTAAATTTAAGCGATTGATTGGAATGATGAGATAAAATGGAAAGAGAGAAAGAGAAAAGAAAGAGGAGAGAAAAAATGGGGTGAATTTTTTGTATTATTTTGATTGAATGAAAAAAGAGGAAGGAGAAAGAAGAGAAAAAGTGTCAGTTTCTCTCTTTACTTTATTTATTTTATTGGAGAGAAAATGAAAAGAGATAAATAAAACTATTTATTAATAGAATCAATTATCCCTAACAAAAAAGTACCAATTACTATTCAAAATTAAACTTAATAATCAATTATATTCATAAGTATTCGATTATACCTAACAAGTCTAAACACACTTATATATGTATGTTATCTGCGTAGTAATTGATTATCACAATCAAATTTGAAGTAGGCTCTATGCATTTAAAAAGGGTAAAAGTGACAATTTCCTTATTTTGGTTTTGTGAGTGTCCTATATATCTCTATATTTGGGAAGAAGTAGGGGTGAAAATTAGCTAAATCGAGCTAGACTTTCTAAGATCCGAGTTTGGTTACATCATATATAAATCTAAAGCCCAAGTCTACCTTATATGCATGTTATAGACGATATTTTATGTTATAGTCTAATCTATTTAAAAGTTTGACTCGATGTGAAAGGGTGTTTTTGAATAGGCCATAAGCTCATATTTGAATTGACATATAGACTTAAGTCTTTTAATACAAGACAACATAATCATATATTTAGATAAGTCGATTGATATATACTTTTAAATTAATATATAATAAAAATCTTATATAATAATAATATGAAAAATATTATATATTATTATATTTATTTAAGTAGGTTAAAGTTTTGAGACTTTTTGATGACTCGAAATTTGATTTATTTAGTTAAATAGACTTAAAAAAAATTTGACCTGATTTATTGAATAAATTGATTTAATTTAACTTGTAGTCTAAATATAAACTCGTGAAGAACAACCTAACCAATTTCCACCCATAGGAAAAAAAAAAAGTTAATGTATCCTAGCTATATTGGTTTTGGGACTCTTTCCCCACTCTTGCTATGCCATACCAAATCCTTACCATTTATCAAAAGTTCCTCATTTTCTCTTTTCCCCCTCACAAATTAAATCCCTACAATCAATAATCATTATATTAGTTAGAAAATAAATTTAAAAGCTTGTTTAGACGTAACCTATTTTACTTCCGCTAGCTGGACTCAAGTTATTAATTAATTAATTAATTAATTAATGAAAAACAAAAAAGAAAGGGCTATCTTAATGATTGCAGAATTGTGCAGAACCGTATTGTGCAGATAGGCATTATTTCTTCCTAGCAAGTGTGATTTTGATTGCACTAACGAGCGTTGTCATTGATGTGTATCAGAAAGCTTTTGTTTTTTTATGCAAAAAGGTGTTGAAGCAAAGCCGCCACTGTCCAATACTGCTGTTGGTTCTAATTGATGTCCACAATCCTCCGGTGAGAGTTTGTGCTATCATTATCATTCATATTAGAAATCATTATATTATATTTAATTGAATCCTATGATCATCCCATCAACGATTTTGTTAGCTTAACCGTCAGATTTGTCATTGGAAAAACAGTTATTCAGTCATGCTAATGCTATTATTAAAAACGTTATCATATATTTATATTTGATAGGAGGAGTGACCAAAAACAATGATTAAGGAATTATAATTTGTCTTTTGTTACCGGGAATCCCAAACGGGTATAACTATGGGTTTAATCCTCAGGGTGAGAATGGTAGTTAAGTAAAGCCCTCCTAAGAGTGGTGATTCCAGGATTCGAACCTCTGACCTTACACGTAAAGTCCGCTTGGGGTTATAGTCCACTTCACGCTATCATATATATTATTTATATTTGATAGGGGTGCCCAAAAGACAATGATTAAGGAACTATAATTTGTCCTTTTCTATCTTTGATCGGGAATCCCATATAAACATAGTTGTGAATTTAATCATCGGACCTGGGTTGGTGGTTAGGTAAAGTCCTCCCAGGAATGGTATCTTCATGATTCGAAACCTTGCACGTAATAGGTCTTTAATATATTATTAAAAAGTTTTACATAAATCTTATTAAATATATAATTAATTAAATAAAATTTAATAAATCTCATTTGTATGAATTTCATATAATATTCCAAGGGAGAGTATGATATATAATATATAATTAATTAAATAAAATTTAATAAATCAGCATAATCTAGCATCGAAAAATATTCCAAGGGAGAGTATGATACCACTGAACTTAATTAAGACTGGAGCACTTTTGTTGAAAGAAGGCAAACATGTGCAGATTAATGTGAAAAGATGCTTGCAATTGTTTGTACAATTTTGTTTATGTGATAGCTCTGTTTCTCTGAAATTAACCTAGATAAAACAGGGACAATCCAAGAAGACAGCTTCCTCTCTTGTCCATAAATATTAAGCTTTCTTTTTTTAATCAGCTAAAGGAAAATTCTTATAATAAAAAGTATGAGTTGTACTCAACTCATATGATCAATCCTTAAAACTTACACCTTACACAAATATTTCATACAAATTTATAAAAAAAAAAAAATTCATACAAAACATAGGACACATGTGTAACAATATGATAAAGAAGCAGAAGAACATTTACTTAGTGTGTTATTGGTTTAACACTGAGACTGACCAAATTTAAGTTAAAATTCTCCAATACAACTATTTCTTGCGTTTATAACGTGAATTTACCATGTTTAAATATTAAACCAAACATAATATTACTTTGGTGTAATTCATAATCAGAACCAAAGTCTAATTACTCAAACAAATAAAATCATCTCCCATTATCTCATTGACATTTTTTCCTACTTTATCTTCTTAGAGAAAGATTTAGAAACAAAAACAAAGAGCCGCCTCCTTGAGTCTTATCATTTATTTGAATCAAGGAAAAACAGTAAAAAAACAGAGTGTGAGAAAAGAGTTTCACTCTCACCGTTTGAAAGAGAAAAGAAAAAATAATTATTTCGGATATTGACAAATAAGACTTAGAATTATAGTGTATAACTAACTAACTTCTGTTATTCTGTTTTTCTGTTAGTTAATTAATTCATTATAATTGCTGTTAGTTAGTTTTTTAGTTTCAGTTCCTCTTCTTATTGTATCTGAACCTATATATAGGTTCATGCTTTGTTTTTCAGATGTAAGTGAATAAGAATTCAGTTCAATATTCTTCAGCCTTTCCCCTTTTTCTTCTCTATTAGTTTTATGGTATCAGAGCTCTCTTAGAGAGCTCTGCTGCGCACCTACCTACATGGCTGAAAACAATGGATGCTCCAACCCAGAAAGTCCTTACTACCTACATCCTGGAGAAAGCCCAGGTGTGATCCTCGTCTCACCTAAATTAGATGGTATCAACTATCACTCCTGGAGCAGGGCCATGAAAAGAGCTCTCTTTTCTAAGAACAAGTATGATTTCATAGATGGTTTCATTCCCATGCCTGCAAAACAAGATCCTTTGTACAAGCCGTGGATGAGATGCAATACTATGGTCCTATCTTGGATCACAAGATCTTTGAATCAACAAATAGCTCAAAGCACTATCTACATCGACAATGCCAAAGATCTTTGGGAAGATCTCAAGCAAAGATTTTCAAAAGGAGATCACTTTCAAATATCCGACCTTCTGCAAGAACTCCACTCCACCAAACAAGGAGAAAGAAACATCTCCACCTACTTTACGGATCTGAAAATCATTTGGGAGGAATTGGAATCTTTAAGAACAATCCTCCCTTGTGGTTGCTCTCCAAAATGCAACAGCAGCTGTGATTCTGTGAGGTCATTCAAGCAATACAAGGACTCAGAATATGTGATATGCTTTTTGAAGGGACTCAATGATTCGTACAGCACTGTGAGAAGCCTGGTATTAATGATGGACCCCTTACCTGAAATTAACAAAGTTTTCTCTCTTGTTTTGCGACAAGAAAGACAGGTTTCAGGATTTATGCCTCAAGAAACCCAACACGGTGGGTAGCATATCAGAAAGTAGACCTTCTTTTGGAGGGAGAAATGGATCCTCTTTTGGCAGAGGAAGAGGAAGATTTAACCAAAGGGGTTTCAACAACCAACCTCAAAAAGTTTGCACCTTCTGTGGAAAGGAGAAACATGCAGTCGATACATGTTATTTTAAACATGGTTTCCTACCAAACTTCAAGTTCAAGAACAAGGGTCAAACATCAACAGTTAATTCTTCCATTTCATCCAATGCTTTAGACAACACATCTCACAAAGGAACTGAGAAAGAACAATCTGAGGTAAATGGTAGTATTACACCTGAGCAATACAACCAATTGATGGAGATTCTTAAGAAATCAAGCATGGATGGACAGTCACATGCCATTGGACATCTCCAACAGTATCCTGGTAACATCCTCTCAACTCATAACATTTCAAAATTCTCTAATGATATTTGGATATTAGACAGTGGTGCCACTGATCATGTTTCTAATTCCCTATCTTGGTACACTTCATACAATACTATTAATCCTATCCATATAAAATTGCCAAATGGTTTCACCACTCAAACCCAGATATCTGGAACTGTTATGTTTTCTAACAGATTCATATTAAAAGATGTTTTATACATCCTTGACTTTGGATACAACATCATCTATCAGCAAAATTGTTAAATCTTTTGACTGCCATGTTGTTTTTGACAAATTTTCTTGCTTGATTCAGGATCACAAAAATCATGTGATGATTGGTCCTCCTGATCTGCAAAACAATTTGTACTTGCTACAAAGACCAAGATTTACAGAAACTCAGAAAGAATGCAAGTTTGCTAGGATTTCTGCTGCTAGTAATGACAATAATAACACTTTTGATTTGTGGCATTATAGATTAGGACACCCCTCTGATTTTGTTTTACAATAAATAAAAGGAAAATTTCCTTATGTTAAGCAAGATTCTAAGCATGTTTGCGACTATTGTCATTTAGCAAAACAGTGTAGATTACCTTTCCCTACTAGTAATAAAATTTCTAATTCTTGCTTTGATTTGATTCACATGGATATTTGGGGACCTCTATCTGTCACCTCTATACATGGCCACAAGTACTTCCTAACTATTGTAGATGATTTTAGTAGAAATGTTTGGATATTTCTTATGAAAGCCGAATTTGAAACAAGAACTTTAATACAAAACTTTGTTTCTCTCATTTCTACTCAATATGACAAAACTATTAAAACTATTAGGACTGAAAATGGGATTGAGTTTTGTATGCCTCACTTCTATAATAGTAAAGGAATCATACATCAAACATCTTGTGTTGAGACACCACAACAAAATGATGTGGTATAGAGGAAACATAGACACATTTTGAATGTAAATAGGTCTCTCCTCTATCATTCTAAATTGACAAATGTTTATTGGTCATATGATGTCCTTCATGCAGCCTATTTGATAAATAAATTGCCTACTCCTGTTCTCAAAGGTAAATCTCCTTATGAGATCCTTACTAAGGAACCTCCTGCTTATCTTGAATTAAGAGTTTTTGGCAGTTTATGTTTTGTTTCCACTCTTGTTCAACACAGACAGAAATTGGACCCCAGAGCCAAAAAATATGCTTATTTAGGCATTAAAGCTGGCACCAAAGGTTATATTGCTCTTGACTTATCTACTAGGGAAATAATTGTTTCTAGAAATGTTGTTTTCTATGAGCATATTTTTCCTTTTCACAAGGTCATTAACACTGAAAGTCAATCTAGTGATGAATTTCATGACAACTTTGATTTCCTTTCTAGTGAAGTTACTCAATCAAACAATGTTCCTGTCCAACAATCTGGTGAAGACCTTACTCCTGACAATGAATCAGATGTTATTCAGGATGATGTTGATTCTCTCCCTGTGAGAGCCGAAGGCTGATGAGGGCGGGGAGTGATCGCCGGTGCAAAGAGGCACGGACAAGGAGCGGCTCCTGGCAGGCTTCTAAGCAAGAAAGGGACACATGGATGAACCGTGCCCAAACCCGAATGAGAGGGATCCAGAGGCTGTGCAGGTATGGGATTATACAGCTGAGGATAGCTTAAAGGAAATTGTTGTGGAGAACTATACCAACAAGGTGCATCTTCTTTTCGGAAGCCCATAACATAAGAACTCCATAGTTAAGCGTGCTTGGCTTGGAGCAATTCTGGGATGGGTGACCTTTTGGGAAGTTTCCCGGAAAGTGTGCAAGTGAGGACAAAGCATACTGGAAAGACTTATGTTGGTTTGTGGGGACCCTCATCACTCCTGCAAGCGGCTCGAGGATGTTACAAATGCTATCAAAGCCGAGCCTCTCCCAGTACGGTGTGGTTCGGGGACGAACCAGGCGGAAGCTAGTGGGCATGTGAGAGCCGGAGGCTGATGAAGGCGGGGAGTGATCGCCGGTACAAAGAGGCATGAACAAGGAACGGTTCCCGGCAGGCTTCTAAGCAAGAAAGGGACACATGGATGAACCGTGCCCACACCCGAATGAGAGGGATCCGGAGGCTGTGCAGGTATGAGACTGTACAGATGAGGATAACTTAAAGGAAATTGTGGTGGAGAACTATACCAACAAGGTGCATCTTCTTTTCGGAAGCCCATAACATAAGAACTCCATAGTTAAGCGTGCTTGGCTTGGAGCAATTCTGGGATGGGTGACCTTCTGGGAAGTTTCCCGAAAAGTGTGCAAGTGAGGACAAAGCATACTGGAAAGACTCATGTTGGTTTGTGGGGACCCTCATCACTCCTGCAAGCGGCTCGAGGACGTTACACTCGCTACCCCCCAATCCTAATCTCAGAAGATCAACTAGACATAGACAGCCACCCACTTATTTGACTGATTACCATTGTCAGCTTCTTTGCATCAATCTTCAACTCAATTCTAAGAATGTCAGGTATCCTTTGGCTTCTATTCTATCATACCAATCTTTAAATCCTGATTATTTGAAGTATACCTTAACTATATCCACTGAATGTGAACCTAAAAATTATCACCAAGCTATTGAATCACCTCATTGGACTAAAGCCATGAAAGATGAGCTTGATGCTTTTCAATTAAATAAAACTTGGTCCTTAACTCATCTCCCTCAAGGTTAGTCTGCTACTGGTTCAAAATGGGTTTACAAATTAAAATATAATTCTGATGGGACCTTACAGAGGCATAAGGCCAGATTGGTGGCCAAAGGATACACCCAAATTGAAGGTTTGGACTATTTTGATATTTTGCCCCTGTGGCAAAACTCACTACTGTTAGATTATTGCTTGCTCTTGCTTCTTCTAAAAACTGGATTTTACAGCAACTTGACATTAATAATGCTTTTCTACATGGAGATTTGATGGAAAAGGTTTATATGGAAGTACCTCAAGGCCTTACTGTCACTGATCCCAAGCTTGTTTGTAAACTTCATAAGTCCATTTATGGATTGAAGCAAGTTAGTAGGCCATGGTTTGCCAAACTCTCTGCCTTTCTAGTTAATCTACATTACAAACAATCTGGGCATGGTCATTCTCTTTTTGTCAAAAGATTTGGCTCTAAACTAACTGTTATTTTGATCTATGTAGATGATCTTATATTGGCTGGTGATGACCCAACAAAAATTGCTTTTGTCAAACAGCAAATTGATACTGCTTTTAGAATCAAAGACCTTGGAAGCTTGAAATATTTTCTTGGCCTTGAAGTGGCAAGATCCCACTTAGGTCTCACAGTATCTCAAAGAAAATACACTTTAGATCTAATTTTTGATTTTGGTTTGCTTGCAGCAAAACCAGCTCCTACACCTATGATTAAGACAACTAAGCTGACACATGATGATAGTCCTCCTTACCATGATGCTGCTGGATATAGAAAACTTATTGGGAGACTTCTCTACCTCACCACTACAAGACCAGACATTAGTTTTGTTGTTCAGCAACTCCGCCAATTTATGTCTTGCCCTATTGATCTATGTAACACCCGCGTTTTTACCGTTTTGCCATATTATGTGTTTTATTGAATTTTGAGTGATTAAAATTATTTTTTTTATCATCAAAATTTATATTTTTGAGTTTAGGAATGAATTTCCTATTTTTCTAGAATTTTTGGGAATTTTTGGGGTTTTTCTGTGAAAAATGACCTTTTTGCCCCTACTATCCCTTGAACCGAACCCGAATACTCTTGATCCGGGCCAGAAAAAATTGCACAAACATTCCCTTTGCTTCTCATGCAAGCCGTGCATGTGGGAGAGCTTTGCATGAGGGACACTTGTCATTTTCTTTCTTTTCTCCAAGACAAGTGTTAAGCTTAAGCTTTTATGACATTTAAAACACCAAAATTCATTTATTCTTTCTTTCCTTCTACACATGCAAGCTTTAGTTTTCTCTCATTTCTCTCTTTCTCTCCTTCCTTGGCCGTGAACTCTCCACCATATTCTCTTAAAATTTTTCATCTTCCCTTAAACACATCAAGCCAAGGTTCCATCTTTGAACCAAAGCTTCAAAGACTAAGCCTTCTAGCCTTGCAAAAATTCTTGTTGGTGATCAAATGAGGCTTTTCTGGGAGCTGTTTTGAGATCAAAATTCTGCATCTATTTCCTTGAGAGTTTGAGGTAAAGGGGGGAGAACTTGAACTCTAGTAGAATTGATGACTAGAGTCAAGGATTACCCTTGATCCTTATCTTTGATCATCTTTTTCTCTTTGAAAAATCAACTCTTGGAACCTAATTTTGAGTATAATGGTTCGGATTGTTTGAGCTGGGTTTTTTGTGATATTTCTATGTTTATCTTGATGCTTGAAATGTGCTTGATTGATGGTTGTTGATGCATGCAAGCCAAGGAAACATATTTTGGAAAAATTTCTCCTTTTTCCCCTAAAAGCTCTCGGCTTTGAGGGATATTTTGGGTTGCATGTGTTTCAAAATTATTTTGATGCTTGGAATGTGTTTATATGTTAAATTTAAGAGCATGCATGAAGTTGTTTGAGTTTATGAAATTGTTTGAATGTTTGATCCTTGAAAATGGTGCTTATGGGCTTGAAAATAAAGTTATGAACTTGAATATGTGTATGGATGATTTTGGATGAATTAGTATGATATTTTTTGTTTATAATGCTTGTTGATGATTGTGTTGAATTTTAGTAAAGTTTGGATGTTGTTGAAAAATTGGAGTTTTGATGAACATTCAAGGTGTTCTTGATATTCTTGAGTTGTTCTTGATGAAACTCATCAAGAATGCTTTTTGATCTTGAAAAGATCAAGAAGTTTTGGAAAACATGTTTTTGGGCTTTGGTGGCCCAAAAGGACTAAGGAAAAATTTTATAAACAAAAAGGGTTAAAGTGCAAATAAGGAAAAACTTTTACAATAATAAAAGAACTAAATTCGGATTTTTAATTTAACCCAAGTAAAAGTCAACCCAAAAGTCAATGTTTTGAGTTGTCATCAGTAAAAATGAATTTATAAGAGTTATCAAACCTTTGGGCCTTTGGTTTAGGCCCAAAACCTTCAAAAGGTGAGTCAAGGACTCATTGAAAGTCAACCAAAAATAATTTATGAAATTGGGCTTAGATTAGAGTTGGACTTCAACTCTAATCCAAGTTTTTAAAATTAAAACTCAAGAATTAATTAGTGGACTTGGCTAATTTAATTATCTAAGTTAATTATCCTAATTTACTTAAGTTAATTAAGTAAAGAATAATTAATTAAGGCTAAAATTAATTAACCTTAATCGAATATAATTAAAAGCTTAATCCAAGATTAAGGAAGAGATTAAGGAATAATTAGGAATTAATTAGGATCTTAAGTAAGGATTAAGACTGAATTAAAGAAGATTAAGACTAATTATAGTTAAGTTAATGAAGACTAATTATAATTAAAGGTTAAACTTAATCTTAATTAGTTATACAAGAGGAATTAGGATAAGTAATGCTATCCATAAGACACAATCATAAATCTTAGTAAATTATAGGACTCAAGTGGAAATGATTATGGATTCAAAGAAGAACATTAATACAAACTACCTTAAAAGATTATAACCAGCACACTCTTTCTACATAAGACTTGAGAAGCTTAGTGAGAGAATGTGGTCCCAACCCAAGATAGGGTTTGGTTTTCCTTGAAGGAAAGACATTGAATTGGGTCGTACCACGGATAAGTGGTGACGTTGAATGATTCGATGGGCTTTGCCTGTAAGGACTGTGTATGCTGAGAAAGCATTGTCTGGTTTTCCTTGAAGGAAAGACATTGAATCGGGCCGTACCACGGGTAAATGGTGACGTTGAATGATTCGATGGGCTTTGCCTGTAAGGATATGAGTACTGTAGGCATTGTTGTGTGACATGCATCATAAAGCATTGTTGATGATCAAGGTTGAAAACCTTGCGACCTATATGGCAGTGACACTCGGTACAGTGGGAAACTGGTTGGGACGGGTGCACTGGGTTTTGCAAAGAATGCCAGCGGGTCCTCGAGGGGGGATGCCAGCCCTGAGGATAGTCAGGTTCCAGAAAGGCTCAGGTGACGTAGGTTCGCTCCCTACTGTCGAGTTGCAAAGGGGATCAAGCTTGACTATCCTGTCGCTCTCAAGGTTTCGGGGTCAGTTGAGATTGTCTGGAAGTCGGATAAAATTGGCCAAAATAAAAATATAAGTACCGCGCTAGTACAGACTCTAATTCCTGATACGTTGTGCATATATGGTCGGGCAGTTGCTGTGTGCACTGCGGATGGTGATGTTTCCCTGGGCCCGCATGCATTAGATGTTGCATTATAATAGTAAAGTCGCATTCATATGAGTACATTATTATGACATGTTTTGTGTTGTCTATCGATTGGACTGTGTTGACTGTCTGTGTATGTGTGCTCTAGTTTACTGTATCCTACATGTTGTGAGTTCATGCGATGTTCTCACCCTTCTTTTCTATCTCTTGTTGCTGTGTTCTTCTCGTTACGTCGATAGCCGGTATCGAAGACTTCAGCCATGACGTCAATGCAAGTGCGACTATAGTGGATGCCGAGGGGCACCTAGAGGGTGACAGACATCCCTCGCAGATGTGAGTTTTCGGGGGAAGTCCGTGTCATCATCTCTCATCCCGGACTTCCGCTTGTACCAAAGTTGGATTTCATTGTGCCTGTGACTCTCGAGTTCCCGATGCCACCTAACTTGGTTCGCTACACTACCTTCCGTCCTTCACGTCGTCGCCCCGCTTCTTCTTCGTCGTCGTTGTCATCTCGGATGGCTGACATGGTCGGACTAGACTCTCCTAGGTACTCACCTTCTTCTGAGGCGTCAGATTCTCAGCCTATGCGTCCTGATGCGCAAGGTCGCTCTCTCACAAGTAAGTTAGACCTGATTGTGATTGACGACACCTCGGATGAGGAGGAGGCCCCGAGAGAGAATTCAGAGGAGGATCCAGAGGAGGAGGAGCCGAAGGGAGATCCGTCTAGTGACGAGTAGGACTAGTGTGGTTTTGAGTCTAGGTAGTAGCAGCTCTGATTTAGTAACCTCTTATTTTGTATTTTGTTGAGGTCTTGTTTATTTTGGTCTACTACTAGAACTCTTATTTTGATATGGATATCTGGATGGCTCGAGAGATACACTGATGTTATGTTGTATGTATATATTCATGTTATTTCCTTTTCTTATGCTGGTTTTATAACTATGTGTATGTTGTGTATGCGCGCGAGGTAATAACCGTTTAGATGTTTTCGGAAAATGAGTTTCAGATTAAGGAAAGGATATTTCATAAATACTTAAAATGAAATTAGAGATGTAATAGGTTAATGACACCTAACCCTTTTCAAAAAAAAAAAAAAACTTCCGCATTTTTGACCTTCTAATTCGTTGGTCACGTGTAACACTGTGACATTTCTAGTGGTAACTAGGGGTGTCGCATTAGGTGGTATCAGAGCTGTTCTTTCCTTTTTGGCCTCGGGTATGGTCTATGATACCCTTCTCTCTGTGTTTACTCTGTGTTGATTGTTTGTTTGTGTTGATTGTTTGCCTTGTGTGAATTGGTTGCTCTCGTCTTACTATCTTAGTAATATGAGGACCTGTGTGTAGCGTTGCTTATTCTTGCTTGAATGGTTCTGCATGAAACGGAAGAAGTTGACTTATTCTGCGAATGCAGGATTCCATGGCAGAAAGAGGCAACCCTGGGATGGGCAATCTCCTGGGAAGGAGACGGGGTAGCATAATATCACACCTCATAAAAGAAATAACTTAACACCCTAGTTAGAATTAAGGTAGTATGAATAAACTAAGTAATCAAGCTTCTAAAACGAGTTTTCGAAGACCTCTAGGTCCTGAGACTGTACATTAGTGTAGCCAATAGTTGATTTGGCTTGTGGTTTGAAGTGCTGAGTGAGACATTAAAAGTTAGAGTAGGATGACCACTAAGGTTAGGTTCCCATTCCTTTAGATGAGTAACCTAAGGGATCGACGATGAATTCGAGATTGTAAATTCAAGGTTAAGATGATTGATCATTGAGGTTTAATTATTAAGGTTTTGAAATTAGGGGATTTGTACTAATAGCTCTTGAGGATTCAGTTATTGAAAAAAGAAATATATATATATATATAATTTGGCAAAGCAAGTTAGAAATAATCGATGATTCGGGGTATACTCAGGATAAATAATGATGGAGTTTAGGATAAGAATGACAAACACACGAATTGGGGTTTGATCTTAGCAGTTAAGGCATATTTGGATACCCTGTTGATGAACTTGAAGTCTAAAAGGGTTTGACTGTAGAATGAGTGCCATGATTGAAGTTTGATAGATACACTAGAGTATGATCGCCATCTCTAACGGATTGATAAAATAAGGGTTTATAGAAAAAAGTGGAAAACTCGATTGAGAAAAAAGAAGTCAAAATATTGAGACCAATAGCACAAGATGTAATTCTTAAGCAAATTCTAGTTGAATAATAGGATATTACTAAGCAAAGGATCTATTAGTATCAAGATTACGCAGGAGGTCGAATAAATAAATCATGTGATGGAGAATTAGGTGTACCAGTAAGCACTACAAGAACTACAATTGTAGAAGCTAAGTAAGGATAACACTTCCATGAGGTTAGTAGAAATAATAGAGATGACAAACAATGAGGGGTTATGGTATGTGTTGACCTTGATGATTAAGAGTTATGCTTGATTGATGCTTTTATAAATTGAAAGAGGTATGTGAGTGGAATCTCATAAACGATTAAGATTGGAATTGGTAAGAGTTATGGTGCTTTGATTGAGTATGATCATACCAATTTATATGATTAGTTTATACATTAATCTTAATAGACTTAAACTCCCAAGGAAGAGAAATTCAATCGGTAAGTATTTAGGCAAGGTCTCGAAGGCTAGAATAATACTACTCTTAGGTGGGTAATGTTTCACGTAAGGATGCCCTAAGGGGTAATTGCAATCCGTAGGAGTAGGATAACCATAAGGAATGATAATAATATTCCCAAAGATAGGTTTAAAGATAGATTGCCTCTATCTATATACCGAGACTATAGGTAACCTTACAATCTGCTTTGGACTTTACCATGGATGCAACAGGTGTCTAGTAATTCCATCTGGATTGGTTGTCATTGGTGTTCCTTTCCCTCCTTGGTGAACCCAGTTTTCTAGCCTCATTTAAGCCAACTTATCCTCATTCTTTCGTGCAATGTTCTCTCCTATTTCTAGGACCCAACGGGAAGTATAGAGTTCTTTGGAATAACCTTGAGGGATAGAAAGTTGTATGTTAAGCTATCTAAGTGTAAATTCTGGTTGAAGGAAGTGAACTTCCTAGGTCATGTGATCTCTAGTGGAGGGGTTAGCGTAGACCCAGCTAAGGTAGAAACTGTGTTACAGTGGGAAGCACCTAAGACTGTAACAGAAGTGAGAAGCCTTTTGAGGTTAGCCGGTTACTAACGTAAGTTTATTGAGAATTTTCTAGGATAGCAACCCCGTTGACCCGTCTGATTAGGAAGGATCAACCTTTTGTTTGGAGCCAGAAGTGTGAGGATAATTTCCAGGAATTGAAAAGGAGGTTAACTTATGCGCCTGTTTTAGTTTTACCTGACCCGCAAGAGAGTTTTGAAGTATATTGTGATGCTTCGAAACAAGGATTAGGCTGTGTGTTGATGCAAAAAGGAAAAGTAGTGGCTTATTCCTCTAGGCAATTGCGAACACACGAAGTAAATTACCCTACGTATGATCTAGAGTTGGCTGCCATAGTTTTTGCTCTGAAGATTTGGAGGCACCATCTGTATGGCGCTAGGTTTGAAGTCTTTAGTGACCATAAGAGCTTGAAGTATCTGTTTGATCAGAAGGAGTTGAATATGAGGCAGAGACGATGGATGGAGTTTTTGAAGGATTATGATTTTAGTCTGCAGTACCACCCTGGGAAAGCCAATGTAGTGGCTGATGCGTTGAGTAGGAAATCTTTGCACATGTCAGCAATGATGGTTAAGGAGCTAGAGCTGATAGAAAAGTTTAGAGACCTAAACCTAGATGTTGGATTTGGTCCTAAGAGTATAAGATTGGGAACCTTGAGGATTTCAAGTGATTTCTTGGAGCAAGTTCGTGTAGCACAGGAAGTGGATCAATCTTTGCAAGTTTTGAAGGATCTAGTCCCTAAGAAAGGAGAATCTTGTTGAGTCTCAAAAATATCATAAGGTTGTTTATGATGTTTTAAGACAACTAGATTCCCAAGTTTTAATGGTTGACAAATTTGACTTAAAGTATTTATCATAGATACACATATGCTTTAATATTTTATCTATGATTTCAGCAAGAGTCACTATGAGCCTACATAAAAAGACTAAGTGTTGAAGTTGTCTGAAGAAGCAGAACTCGTCTGAAGAGTTGAAGCTGTCTGAAGTAGTTCAACCCGTCTGAAGTATCAGTGTCGTCTGAAGTCTTTTGGTGACGTGGCACCACTAGTCTGAAGTATTGAAGTCGTCTGAAGTCTCATTTATGACGTGACACCCTCTGCTGAAGTTTGTGAAGACTTTTCTGAACCTCTGCTGCACGTACCTTTTCAAACACGTTTATAGCAAGGAACACAGAGACCTTTCCTGGTGTTTCTGAATTTCATACACCACTGAGGAAATCTCTGCAACGCAATCTCTGCAGCAACATTTGTAGCAGCTTTATGGCAGGAGCAACCTTGTGCCGTGTCAGAAATATCAGAGTTCTCAGAAGCATGTCTCACAACGGATTAAATAGAATTTAATGCTATCTCTAAACGGTGGTATTTCAACGGATTGAAGATTGGGTATAAATACCCCTCCTTTGAAGACCATCAGCAGAGAAGAATTTGTTGTTGAACAAGTACAAAAAACTTGAAAAGTTTTCACTGCAACAACTCTGATAATCTTTATCTTTGTACACATATTGTATTATCCTGAGCATACCTCAGTTTTTCTGTACATTTGTAATTGTTTAAGCTTCAAGGCTGATATAGTTTGTAAGCTTAAACATTTTATCTTCTCTGTATTTATTTGTTGAGCCTGGAGAGGCTTGTCTGAAAAAGAATACTTGTTGGTTTGAGCCTAGAGAGACTTTTCTGTAAAAGAATACTTGGTTGTAGAGCCTGAAGAGGCTTGACTGTAAAAGAATACTTGTAATCTTGAAAGATTAAGAGAAAATCCAATTGCTAGTTGGCATTGGGACTGGACGTAGCTCACAGTGGTAGTGAGTGAACCAGGATAAATTCCTTGGCTAAGTTTTCTTACCCTTATCTCTTATCAATTCTTTTTATACTAATCAAGGGGTCAGAATAATTAATCTGATATTTTATAAAGGTCCAAAACATCTTTTAAAATTAGTTTTTATAAGTCGTCTGAAAACTTCAGACAGCCCCTTAAAAGCCTGTCTGAAATCGTGTTTTTAGTACATGTTTACGAAAAGCTTTCTAAAATATTTAGAAACACTATTCAACCCCCCTTCTAGTGTTTCCCTGTGTTCCTACAGTTGGTACCAGAGCTCTACTCAGGGTTGAAGCACCTAACAAGTGTTTGAGGACTGAAAGATCCAAATGGAAGCTTCTAACAGCAACAGGCAATACATCACAGAAGGAGCCTCTATCACAAGACCCCCAGCATTCAATGGAGTGGATTACCACTACTGGAGAGATCGTATGAAGTTGTTCATTGAGAGCAACAACATTAATGTTTGGGATGTGGTCACTGATGGAGACTATGTGCCTATGCAAAATGGTGTGCCTATACCTAAGACTGAATGGACCTTGGAGCAGAAGACTAGAGTCCAGATGAACGCTAAAGCCAAACTCTATCTGATATGTTCCTTGAATAAATCAGAATATGAGAAGGTCCATGGATGTACTTCTGCCAAGGAGATTTGGGATACTCTTGCAGCAGCCCATGAAGGGACTGAAACTGTCAAGCAATCCAAAATCAGCATGCTTATACATCAGTATGAGATGTTTAAGATGGAAGAAACTGAAACCATTGACCAAATGTTTGGGAGGTTTCAGACCATAACCAATGGACTCAGGTCCTAAGGAAGAACCTATGAATTTGGAGACAACAACAGGAAGATTCTATGAATCTGGAGACAACAACAGGAAGATTCTAAGAAGTCTACCTAAGTCCTGGAGACCCAAAGTCACTGCCATTCAAGAGGCAAGAGATTTGAACTCTCTGAGAATGGAAGAACTGTTGGGATCTCTCAAAGTCCGTGAACTTGAGCTTGGAGAAGATGATAACAAGAAGAAGTCTCTAGCTCTAAACTCCAAGGCCAAACAGTCTAGGCATGGCAGCATGAAGGCTATGCAAGCTGAGGAAACTTCAGAAGCAGATGAAGATTCTGAAGATAGCTCAGAAGATGACAATGATCTTGCTCTTTTAAGCAGAAAGATCAAGAGAATGTTGCAGAACAGAGGAAAGTTCAGAAAGAACCAACCTTCATCATCCAAATCAGGTAAGACAGGTAAAGAGTCTAACACTGATAAAATTATTTGCTTTGAATGTAAGCAACCAGGGCATATGAAGGCTGATTGCCCAAGATTGAAGAAAAACAACTTCAAGAAGAAGAAGTTTTTCAAAAAGAAGAAAGGTCTTATGGCAACATGGGAAGACCTTGATGAATCAACCTCAGAAGAAGAAGAAGACACTTCAGAAGAGGCAAATCTGTGTCTCATGGCTAGTCTACCATCTTCAGACAGCTCTGAAGCTGAGGTATTTCCTCTTACTCTACAAGAAATGTATGACGATCTGGTGGAAAGTTCTCAGGAACTTTTCCAAGAGTATAAGAATCTATCCAAAGCCCACACAGAAATGTATAACAAATATGAGGCACTTGAGATAGAACATATTATGCTCAAGGAAAAAATTCTTGAGACTAAAAACTGCAGTTCACAAGCTGTGTCTGAAGAGAATGAGAAACTTCAGAAGCAGGTTGTGGAACTGACAAAAGATCTGGCCAAATTTGTCAAAGGAACTAAAAATCTGAATATAATGCTTGGAAATCAAAGGCATTCCCTTGACAAAATTGGATTAGGCTTTTGTGATCATAACATGTCTGAACCTCCTACTGTCTTAAATTTTTCTAAAAGCAAAAAGAAGGTTACTGGGTGTTCTCACTGTGGTAAGCCTGGACACAATATGGCTCAGTGCAAACACAAGAGAAAAACAAGGCCCAAAGCTAACAAGAAAGGACCCAAAAGAATATGGGTACCTAAAAACTTAATTATTCCTGTTGCAGATGTGTTTAACAGGACAAAGGAGACCCCACAAATGGTACCTGGACAGTCGGTGCTCGCGACACATGACAGGAGAAAGGTCTTTGTTCCAAAACCTTAGACCTAGAGCTGGTGGAGTGGTCACCTTTGGTGGAAATCAGCAAGGGAAGATCATTGGAATAGGGACTGTAGGTATATCTCCTTCATCCCTTATTAAAAATGTACTCCTAGTGGAGGGACTACAGCATAATTTACTGAGCATAAGTCAATTATGTGACAGTGATTATGTGGTATCCTTTACTAAGGAAGGATGCATAGTCAAAGACTCCTCTGAGCAAACCCTCTTTACTGCTAAGAGACACAGCAATGTGTACAAAATTGATCTAGAGGATCTAGCAAGTCAAAATGTAAAATGTTTCATTTCTGTTGAAAATGAAAAACAGATTTGGCATCAAAGACTTGGGCATGCCAGCTTGAGATTAATCTCAAGATTAGCAAAACACAATCTTGTTAAAGGATTGCCCAAGCTTTCATACAAATCTGACATTTTATGTGAAAGTTGTCTGAAAGGGAAACAGACAAGACACTCTTTTAAGAGTAAGGATGTTGTTTCAACTAGCAGACCACTAGAACTTTTACACATTGACTTGTTTGGTCCTATTAGAACGGAAAGTCTTAGTGGTAAGAAATATGGTTTGGTCATTGTTGATGACTATTCTAGATTTACATGGGTGTTATTCCTAAGAAGCAAGGATGAGACTTTTAGGAATTTCACAATATTCTACAAAAAGGTACAGAATGAGAAAGGATTCTGTATTTCTGTTATCAGAAGTGATCATGGTGGAGAGTTTGAGAATGCAAACTTTCAAATGTTCTGTGATGAGAATGGGATCTCACACAATTTCTCTGTGGCTAGAACACCTCAACAGAATGGGGTTGTTGAGAGAAAGAACAGAAGTTTGCATGAGATGGCAAGGACCATGCTCAACTCATGCAGCTTACCAAGATCCTTCTGGGCAGAAGCTGTTAGCACAACATGTTACCTTCAAAACAGAATATTGGTAAGACCAATTCTGAAAAAGACTCCCTATGAACTGTGGAAAGGTAGAAAACCCAACATATCATATTTCCGCACCTTTGGCTGTGAATGTTTTATACTCAACACCAAGGATGATCTTGGAAAATTTGATGCAAAGTCTGATAAAGGATTTTTCATTGGATATTCTGAAACATCTAAAGCCTATAGAGTGTATAACTCTAGAACTTTAACTGTTGAAGAAACTATTCATGTTAAATTCAATGATAACAAAGAGACTGATAGGGAACTATCAGATCTAGAGGAAGATTTTGCAGGAATGGAGCTGAATGACTACAGCAGCTTGAAGGATGAGCAGCTGTCTGAAGTACCTACTGTTACTAAACCTCTTCAGACAAATGTTGAGTCTCAGACAGAACAAACAGATGTGGTAACTCCTCAGAAACCTGATTGGAAATACAAATCACATCATCCTAAAGAGCAAATCATCGGCAGCACTTCAGAATGAGTTAAGACAAGATCAAAATTCAAGAATCTGAATTCTCTTGCTCTCCTGTCTGAAATAGAGCCAAGGAACATTGATGAAGCTCTGCATGATGAAGGGTGGATCCTAGCCATGCAAGAAGAGCTGAATCAGTTTGCTAGGAGTGATGTCTGGACCCTTGTTCCTAAACCCCATGGGAAAACTATTATTGGAACCAAATGGGTGTTCAGAAACAAGCTGTCTGAAGAAGGCAAGGTAGTCAGAAACAAGGCAAGATTAGTTGCTCAAGGATACAACCAGCAAGAGGTATTGACTTCACTGAAACCTTTGCCCCAGTGGCCAGGTTAGAAGCAATTAGAGTTCTTTTATCTTATGCTGTAAATAGTGGCATCAAGCTATATCAAATGGATGTTAAAAGTGCCTTCCTCAATGATCTCATTGAAGAAGAAGTCTTTGTTAGACAACCCCCTGGTTTTGAAGATATTGTTTTTCCTGAACATGTTTTCAAACTCAAAAAGGCTCTCTATGGTCTGAAACAAGCCCCAAGAGCTTGGTATGACAGATTGAGCAGTTTTCTAATCTCAAATGGTTTTGAAAGAGGAAAAGTGGATACAACTCTCTTTAGAAAACAGTCTAACAAAGATCTTATACTTGTTCAGATATATGTTGATGACATTATCTTTTGTTCAACTGACTCTTCATTATGCAAGGAGTTTTCAGAGTTAATGCAATCAGAGTTTGAAATGAGTTTAATGGGTGAACTAAAATTTTTCTTATGACTTCAGATTAAGCAAAATTCTGACTGTATATGGATTCATCAAGAAAAATATACAAAGGAAATGCTTAAGAAGTTTAACTTACATGATTGCAAACCCATGTCAACTCCAATGCATCCCTCTGCATCTTTAAATAAAGATGAGAAGGAAGAACCGTTGAATCAAACTTTGTATAGAGGAATGATTGGATCATTATTATATCTAACAGCAAGCAGACCTGACATAATGTTCAGTGTATGCCTGTGTGCTAGATTTCAATCTGATCCAAGGAGTACTCACTACAAAGCTGTAAAAAGAATTTTCAGATATCTTAAAGGTACTACTAATCTTGGTCTGTGCTATAAGAAAAGTAAGGATTGCAGGTTAATAGGTTACTGTGATGCTGATTTTGCTGGAGACAGAATTGAAAGAAAAAGCACTAGTGGTGGATGTCATTTCTTTGGAGAAAATATGATTAGCTGGTCAAGAAAAAGGTAAAGCACAATTTCCTTATCAACAGCTGAAGCAGAATACATCTCAGCAGCCAGTTGTTGCTCACAACTGTTATGGCTGAAGTATCAGTTAGAAGATTTTAACATTACTATATCTGCTATACCTGTTTTGTGTGATAATACAAGTGCTATTAATTTGTCTAAAAATCTCATTCAACATTCTAGGGCTAAACATATAGAAATAAAACATCATTTCATTAGAGACTATGTTCAGAAAGGTGTTTTTGATATTCAGTTTATTGATACAGAGCATCAATGGACTGATATATTCACAAAACCTCTGACTGAAGATAGATTTAAGTTCGTTAGAGATAATCTGAACATACATGCATTTTGATTGTGTGTGAATTGATCTGTTGAAAATGATGTGTCTGAAATTTCAGCTTGTCTGAAACAAGTGACTTGTCTGAAATTTTGGGTTGTCTGAAATCTATATGGGTGTCTGAAATCTGTCACTTGTCTGAAGTAAACAAATGACGTGGCTTTCTGAGACGGTTTAATTCCATTTATTTTGTCTCTTCCACTTCGCACGTTTTCCTATGTTTGCGCAGCCAGTACATGCCATCATTACTTCATGGGTCTATAAATACAGAAGCTAGTGGGTCAGAGAACTTCACCGTTCACTATTCTGTATTCACCTCTTGAGATCCTTCTTCTACAAGCAATTTATTTCTCTCTCAAGTTCCTGAGAAAACTCTTCAATGGCTCCTAAGAAATCTGCTGGAAGCAACATGTGAAGACTAAGGGTGTAGTCCTGGAGGATCTTCAATCTCTGGGAATGGACTTATTTGCTGAGTTCGATGCAGCTGGGTGGACTCCGTATTTCAACCACAACTTGACACAGTGGCATGAGCAGAGTGTGCTGGATTTCTGGGCTACTGCCAGAGGAATACCCAATCCTCAGGGTATCTACACTAGCATCAAGGCCACAGTACGTGGTGTCCCTGTCTTTGTTGATGAAGATATCCTTGCTCACATCTGTGAGGTCAGGACTGAAGGAGTTGTATTCACTCCTGGCTGGGAAGCAAGAAATGGTGGACAGAAGCAGTTCACAGAGTTTCTGTATGGCAACTCTGAACCAGTAAGCTTGGATGCAAAGCATATGTCAGACAAGGCTAGGGTTTTGCATGCCATCTTAGGGTGCTCTGTAATCCCTAAGAGTGGAAGCAGAAACCATGTTTCTGAGTTGGAGAGATTTTGTCTGATTCACCTACTGCAGAAGAAGAAGGTGAACCTCCCCAACATCATAATGTACCACATGCAGAAGCGTCTCAGAGACTCTGCTGGGAGCTTCCCTCACAATACCATCATCACCAAGATCTTGCTGCATTTCAAAGTCCCCATTGAGAGGCTTTTTCATCGCCTTTCACAACCTGTGTTTGGTGAATCAAACCTCAAGAGCATGGGAGTGAAGCTGACTCCAAGACCTCCCTCTCCGTCCATGAAGGAGAGCCTTCTTCTTGAGAAAGCTGCTAGAAGGAAGACAACAATGGAGGTTCTTGAGAATGAACTCAGAGGAGACATAAGGAGGCATGAGTTCAAGCCATCAAAACCCTCTCCTCAAGCAAAATTGAAGAAGCTACCTGTAAGGAGTGCTGCTAAAGTAGCATCTGCATCTGTGCAGAGTCAGGTGTCTGAACCTGTTCAGAAGGCATCACAAAGGCCATCTGAAATTGTGGGTCAGTTGTCTGAACCTGTACAGACTCCACAGCCTACTTCTGAAATGGAAGGACAAGCTCAAGAGGCAAATGAAACTGATGCAGTTGTAGCTGAGCCATTGGCTGCTTGCCCATCTGATCCTGAACTCATTCAGGTGGCAACATTGGCTACTGCTTTGGAGCAGGAGGAGCTGGAGAAGAAAGCAGAACAAGAGAAGACTAATAGAGCTCTTGCTATTGCATCACAATTGGCCTATGCTGAAGATGATAGGCAAGTAACCATAGCTGAGGGAGCAAAGAAAAGGAAGAGGTCAAATGCACCTCACAGAAGGAGGAACAAAAGCAAGCTACTTCAGACTGCACCTGAATCTAGGGTGACTGGAAGCAGAGGATATGGCTGGGAAATACCAAAATTATGTCAAGGCACATGAGTATTTTAAAAGAAAAAGGGAAGAAAAACAAGCACAAAGGGAGAAGGAAGAAGCAAAGGCAAAAGAATCTGAGGTAACCAAGCCTCCCTACAAGAGAATTAAGGTGAGATTTGATAATGTAACTCCTTCACCACCCTCCTCACCAGAAAAACAAACACCTCAGCAACCCTCTCAACCTTCCCCTCAACCAACATCTCAACCTTTACCACAACCCTCACCAAAACCCCTATCACCTGAAAAACAACCATCTTCACCTCTATCACAACCATCACCACCTCCACAAACAGAAAATCAACCTTTTGAGCCCTCTGAACCTAACTCACCATAACCCTCAGAAAATCAACCATCTGATCCCCCATCACCTCAAGTAATCCAACCTTTTGAACCTTCACCTCCTCAATCTCAACTACCATCACCATCTTCACCACCACCACCTATACCCTCACCACATCTATCTCCTCCACCTTCACAACATGAAGAGATCCTTGCTGAAGAAGAGCAAGTGCTTGCTGATGCTCTACAGTTATCTCTCCTTCCTTCTGATCCCTGCTCATTGCCCAAGTTTGGCAACCTGTCTGAAGAGCTACAGTATTTCAGACCAGCACCTGCTGTATCCTTGCATCATGGCTTAATCAGAAAAACTGTTGTTGAAGTTAGAAACCAATACAGTGCTCTTTCAGGAGGATTAGAAAAGATCAGGAAGGGTGTTGTCCCTCCTGCACATACTTGGGCTCCCATCAATCCATTCTCAGATGATTCCCTCAAGCTGAATAATGATGAATGGAGTTTTGTGAGGCAGCTGAACACTGAGTCTGAGTTGTTTCAGAGGGATCTGCACAAGGGGGTTGGGATGAGAGGCTACAGGCCTCCTAGAACTTGTTCAATCAGGCCAACCACTCAAATCTTGGTGAAACCTGATAGAATAGTTCCTAGGTATCCCTTAAAGGAAGGTCAGGGTGAGAAATTCAAAGACGCTAAAGCTTATTCTGCATCTGCACCTCTGTCTAAAATGATGAGTCCTTCAGAGTGGGAATCTTTACCAGAGTTCATCAGTAACCAAGGAGGAGGCCTGGATCACCTACTTCTAGATTGGATCTGGTCTTCTTACTGGAAGATCAGAGAAGATGTTGGATCTTCTTCGGGAACAACTGGTCCTGATGCTGATTGTGAAGTTGGACTTGGAAAGACAACCAATGTCACCTATCATTATCTGAGAGATCACTTTCCTCCACCTGTTGACTCTTTTAATGAAGATTGGGTAGTACTGAACCCCATTGGCACCTTCTTTTGCCCTGTGTTCAAACCTTCTGAATACAGTTTGGAGCCAGGCTTTGGAGTGCTTAGATTTGTTTGCCCCCACATCCAGCTAATCTTCTATGAATCTGAGCAAGACTTGTCTGAGGAAAATATGAAGCTAAAGACCAAAGTTAAGAAGCTTGAAAGGAAGTATGCTGATCAAGAGAAGAAGACTAGGCATCTAATGGCTAAGCAAGAGCAGATTCTTCAAGAACAGCAGCTTATCAGATCTGGTCAGCAAGAATTGAAAACCTCAGTGGAAGCAACAATAGACAAGGCCAAGGAAGACTTGATTTCCTTTTTGACTGAGGCCTTGCTAAAGAAGAAGGATTAAACTGCTAATTTAGCCATTGTCTTTGCTTATTTTGATGTTTATAACAAGTGTCTGATTGTCTCTTTCTTTATCTGAACATTCATTAAATACAATCAGTGGCTTATCTCATATTTTTTGAGTTGATTGTTAGTGCTATGATATATATGTTTTATCTGAATTTATTGCCCTGTTACTGTTTTGCTCTGCTATTCCCTTTTGATTGATGACAAAAGGGGGAGTATTAAACTAACCAAATCTGAATCTGAAGTGGTTATAGGACTCAGGGGGAGTACATATGTTTTTCTGAGAAATTTGAGCAAATGAGTAAAATATACCTTAAACAGAACCTGTTAAAGGATATTTCTATCTCAGGGGGAATACATATGTTTTTCTGAGAAATTTGAGCAAATGAGTAAAATATACCTTAAACAGAACCTGTTAAAGGATATTTCTATCTCAGGGGGAGCTTTCTTATTCTCAAAAACTGATTACAGATTTGTATATTTTAACCAAATTTGTCATCATTAAAAAGGGGGAGAATGTTGAGTCTCAAAAATATCATAAGGTTGTTTATGATGTTTTAAAACAACTAGATTCCCAGGTTTTAATGGTTGACAAATTTGACTTAAAGTATTTATCATAGATACACATATGCTTTAATATTTTATCTATGATTTCAGCAAGAGTCACTATGAGCCTACATAAAAAGACTAATTGTTGAAGCTGTCTGAAGAAGCAGAACTCGTCTGAAGAGTTGAAGCTGTCTGAAGTAGTTCAACCCGTCTGAAGTATCAGTGCCGTTTGAAGTCTTTTGATGACGTGGCACCACTAGTCTGAAGTATTGAAGTCATCTGAAGTCTCATTTATGAAGTGGCACCCTCTGCTGAAGTTTATGAAGACTTTTCTGAACCTCTGCTGCACGTACCTTTTCAAACACGTTTATAGCAAGGAACACAGAGACCTTTCCTGGTGTTTTTGAATTTCATACACCATTGAGGAAATCTCTACAATGCAATCTCTGCAGCAACATTTGTAGCAGCTTTATGGCAGGAGCAACCTTGTACCGCGTCAGAAATATCAGAGCTCTCAGAAGCATGTCTCACAACGGATTAAATAGCATTTAATGTTATCTCTAAACGGTGGTATTTCAACAGATTGAAGACTGGGTATAAATACCCCTCCTTTGAAGACCATCAGCAGAGAAGAATTTGTTTTTCAACAAGTACAAAAAACTTGAAAAGTTTTCACTGCAACAACTCTGATAATCTTTATCTTTGTACACATATTGTATTATCCTGAGCATACCTCAGTTTTTCTGTACATTTGTAATTGTTTAAGCTTCAAGGCTGATATAGTTTGTAAGCTTAAACATTTTATCTTCTCTGTATTTATTTGTTGAGCCTGGAGAGGCTTGTCTGAAAAAGAATACTTGTTGGTTTGAGCCTAGAGAGACTTTTCTGTAAAAGAATACTTGGTTGTAGAGCCTGAAGAGGCTTGACTGTAAAAGAATACTTGTAATCTTGAAAGATTAAGAGAAAATCCAATTGCTAGTTGGCATTGGGACTGGACGTAGCTCACAGTGGTAGTGAGTGAACCAGGATAAATTCCTTGGCTAAGTTTTCTTACCCTTATCTCTTATCAATTCTTTTTATACTAATCAAGGGGTCAGAATAATTAATCTGATATTTTATAAAGGTCCAAAACATCTTTTAAAATTAGTTTTTATAAGTCGTCTGAAAACTTCAGACAGCCCCTTAAAAGCCTGTCTGAAATCGTGTTTTTAGTACCTGTTTACGAAAAGCTTTCTAAAATATTTAGAAACACTATTCAACCCCCCTTCTAGTGTTTCCCTGTGTTCCTACAAATCTGAGTTTTATAAGGAAACTGATCTTAGAAGAGGCTCATAAGAGTGGATTGAGTATTCACCCTGGAGCAACTAAGATGTACCAAGATCCGAAGAAGATGTTTTGGTGGTCTGGAATGAAAAAGGAAGTAGCTGAGTATGTGTCTTCTTGTTTGGTTTGTCAGAAAGCTAAAATTGAACATCAGAGAGCATCGGGAGAGTTACAGCCCTTAGATGTCCCTGAATGGAAGTGGGATAGCATATCTATGGATTTCGTGGTAGGTTTACCTAGAACTCCTGCAGGTTTTGATGCTATATGGGTAATTGTTGATAGGTTAACAAAATCTGGAGTTTTCTACCCATCAGCATTAAGTTTTCCCTAGAAAGTTGACCCAGTTGTACATTAAGGAAGTAATAAGGTTACATGGGGTTCCGTCTAGCATAGTGTCAGATAGAGACCCTAGATTTACATCCAGATTTTGGGGTAGTCTGCAACAAGCTTTAGGAACCAAGTTAAGACTTAATTCAGCTTATCACCCTCAGACAGATGGTCAGTCTGAGCGGACTATCCAATCCCTAGAGGATTTGCTGAGAGCGTGTGTGTTAGAACACAAGGGAAGTTGGGATCAGTTGTTGGCACTGATCGAGTTCACCTACAACAATAGTTTCCATTCTAGTATTGGAATGGCACCGTATGAAGCCTTGTATGGTAGAAAGTGTAGGACACCTTTCTGTTGGTTTGAATATGGAGATGGCCTAGTGTTGGGGCCTGAGATGATTCAGGAGAGGATGAGAATATCACAGAGCAGGCAGAAAAGTTACTATGATCGGAGGAGGAAACCCCTTGAATTCAAAGAAGGAGACCATATCCTTTTGAGAGTTACACCTATGACTGGGGTTGGTAGGGCGATGCGATCTCGAAAGCTCACGCCTAATTTGTTGGTCCCTACCAAATTTTGAAAAGAATCGGTCTTGTTGCTTACCAAATCGCTTTATCGCCTTTATTTTCTAATCTTCATAATGTATTCCATGTGTCACAACTCCGAAAGTATATTCCTGACCCTTCGCACGTCATAGAACCCGATGTAATACAATTAAAAGGAAATTTAACTTATGAGATATTACCGGTGCGAATCGGGAACCGAGGGATTAGGCAGTTGAAAGGAAAACGGGATTTCGTTGGTTAAGGTTATTTGGAGTGCAACTGATGAAGGGAATGCAACCTGGGAGTTAGAAGAGCACATGAAGAAGTCCCGTCCTCATTTATTTCAAGAAGGCACGCACAAATTTCGAGGATGAAATTTCTTTTAGGAGGGGAGAGATGTAACACCCGCGTTTTTACCGTTTTGCCGTATTATGTGTTTTATTGAATTTTGAGTGATTAAAATTATTTTTTTATCATCAAAATTTATATTTTTGTGTTTAGGAATGAATTTCCTATTTTTCTAGAATTTTTGGGAATTTTCTGTGAAAAATGACCTTTTTGTCCCTACTGTCCCTTGAACCGGGCCCGAATACTCTTGATCCGGGCCAGAAAAATTGCACAAACCTTCCCTTTGCTTCTCATGCAAGTCGTGCATGTGGGAGAGCTTTGCATGAGGGACACTTGTCATTTTCTTTCTTTTCTCCAAGACAAGTGTTAAGCTTAAGCCTTTATGACATTTAAAACACCAAAATTCATCTATTCTTTCTTTCCTTCCACACATGCAAGCTTTAGTTTTCTCTCATTTCTCTCTTTCTCTCCTTCCTTGGCCGTGAACTCTCCACCATATTCTCTTAAAATTTTTCATCTTCCCTTAAACACATCAAGCCAAGGTTCCATCTTTGAACCAAAGCTTCAAATACTAAGCCTTCTAGCCTTGCAAAAATTCTTGTTGGTGACCAAATGAGGCTTTTTTGGGAACTGTTTTGAGATCAAAATTCTGCACCTATTTCCTTGAGAGTTTGAGGTAAGGGGGGGGGGGAGAACTTGAACTCTAGTAGGATTGGTGACTAGAGTCAAGGATTGCCCTTGATCCTTGTCTTTGATCATCTTTTTCTCTTTGAAAAATCAACTCTTGGAACCTATTTTTGAGTATAATGGTTCAGATTGTTTGAATTGTTTGTGATATTTCTATGTTTATCTTGATGCTTGAAATGTGCTTGATTGATGGTTGTTGATGCATGCAAGCCAAGGAAACAAATTTTGGAAAAATTTCTCCTTTTTCCCCTAAAAGCTCTCGGCTTTGAGGGATATTTTGGGTTGCATGTGTTTCAAAATTATTTTGATGCTTGGAATGTGTTTATATGTTAAATTTAAGAGCATGCATGAAGTTGTTTGAGTTTATGAAATTGTTTGAATGTTTGATCCTTGAAAATGGTGCTTATGGGCTTGAAAATAAAGTTATGAACTTGAATATGTGTATGGATGATTTTGGATGAATTAGTATGATATTTGTTATTTATAATGCTTGTTGATGATTGTGTTGAGTTTTAGTAAAGTTTGGATGTTGTTGAAAAATTGGAGTTTTGATGAACATTCAAGGTGTTCTTGATGTTCTTGAGTTGTTCTTGATGAAACTCATCAAGAATGCTTTTTGATCTTGAAAAGATCAAGAAGTTTTGGAAAACATGTTTTTGAGCTTTGGTGGCCCAAAAGGACTAAGGAAAAATTTTACAAACAAAAAGGGTTAAAGTGCAAATAAGGAAAAAATTTTATAATAATAAAATAACTAAATTCGGATTTTTAATTTAACCCAAGTAAAGTCAACCCAAAAGTCAATGTTTTGAGTTGTCATGAGTAAAAATGAATTTCTAAGAGTTATCAAACCTTTGGGCCTTTGGTTTAGGCCCAAAACCTTCAAAAGGTGAGTCAAGGACTCATTGAAAGTCAACCAAAAATAATTTATGAAATTGGGCTTAGATTAGAGTTGGACTTCAACTCTAATCAAAGTTTTTAAAATTAAAACTCAAGAATTAATTAGTGGACTTGGCTAATTTAATTATCTAAGTTAATTAACCTAATTTACTTAAGTTAATTAAGTAAAGAATAATTAATTAAGGCTAAAATTAATTAACCTTAATCAAATATAATTAAAAGCTTAATCCAAGATTAAGGAAGAGATTAAGGAATAATTAGGAATTAATTAGGATCTTAAGTAAGGACGAAGACTAAATTAAAGAAGATTAAGACTAATTATAGTTCAGTTAATGAAGACTAATTGTAATTAAAGGTTAAACTTAATCTTAATTAGTTATACAAGAGGAATTAGGGTAAGTAATGCTATCCATAAGACACAATCATAAATCTTAGTAAATTATAGGACTCAAGTGGAAATGATTATTGATTCAAAGAAGAACATTAGTACAAACCACCTTAAAAGATTATAACCAGCACACTCTTTCTACATAAGACTTGAGAAGCTTGGTGAGAGAATGCGGTCCCAACCCAAGATAGGGTTCGATTTTCCTTGAAGGAAAGACATTGAATCGGGTCGTACCACGGGTAAGCGGTGACGTTGAATGATTCGATGGGCTTTTCCTGTAAGGACTGTGTATGCTGAGAAAGCATTGTCTGGTTTTCCTTGAAGGAAAGACATTGAATTGGGCCGTACCACGGGTAAGTGGTGACATTGAATGATTCGATGGGCTTTTCCTGTAAGGATATGAGTACTGTAGGCATTGTTGTGTGACATGCATCATAAAGCATTGTTGATGATCAAGGTTGAAAACCTTGCGACCTATATGGCAATGACACTCGATACAGTGGAAAACTGGTTGGGATGAGTGCACTGAGTTTTTCAAAGAACGCCAGCGGGTCCTCGAGGGGGGATGCCAGCCCTGAGGATAGTCATGTTCCAGAAAGGCTCAAGTGACGTAGGCTCGCTCCCTACTGTCGAGTTGCAAAGGGGATCAGTCTTGACTATCCTGTCGCTCTCAAGGTTTCGGGGTCAGTTGAGATTGTCTGGAAGTTGGATAAAATTGGCCAAAAGAAAAATATAAGTACCGCGCTAGTACAGACTCTAACTCTTGATACGTTGTGCATATATGGTCGGGCAGTTGCTGTGTGCACTGCGGATGGTGATGTTTCCCTGGGCCCGCATGCATTAGATGTTGCATTATAATAGTCAAGTCGCATTCATATGAGTACATTATGATGACATGTTTTGTGTTGCCTATCGATTGGACTGTGTTGACTGTCTGTGTATGTGTGCTCTAGTTTACTGTATCCTACATGTTGTGAGTTCATGCGATGTTCTCACCTTTCTTTTCTATCTCTTGTTGCTGTGTTCTTCTCGTTACGTCAATAGCCGGTATCGAAGACTTCAACCATGACGTCAATGAAAGTGCGACTACAGTGGATGCCGAGGGGCACCTGGTGGGTGACGGACATCCCTCGCAGATGTGAGTTTTCGGGGGAAGTCCGTGTCATCATCTCTCATCCCGGACTTCCGCTTGTACCAAAGTTGGATTTCATTGTGCCTGTGACTCTCGAGTTCCCGACGCCACCTAACTTGGTGTGCTACACTACCTTCCGTCCTTCACGTCGTCGTCCCGCTTCTTCTTCGTCGTCGCGGTCATCTCGGATGGCTGACATGGTCGGACTAGACTCTCCTAGGTACTCACCTTCTTCTGAGGCGTCAGATTCTCAGCCTATGCGTCCTGATGCGCAATGTCGCTCTCTCACAAGTAAGTTAGACCTGATTGTGATTGACGACACCTCGAATGAGGAGGAGGCCCCGGGAGAGAATTCAGAGGAGGATCCAGAGGAGGAGGAGCCGGAGGGAGATCCGTCTAGTGACGAGTAGGACTAGTGTGGTTTTGAGTCTAGGTAGTAGCAGCTCTGATTTAGTAACCTCTTATTTTGTATTTTGTTGAGGTCTTGTTTATTTTGGTCTAATACTAGAACTCTTATTTTGATATGGATATCTGGATGGCTCGAGAGATACACTGATGTTATGTTGTATGTATATATTCATGTTGTTTCCTTTTCTTATGCTGGTTTTATAACTATGTGTATGTTGTGTATGTGCGCGAGGTAATAACAGTTTAGATGTTTTCAGAAAACGAGTTTCAGATTAAGGAAATGACATTTCATAAATATTTAAAATGAAATTAGAGATGTAATAGGTTAATGAAACCTAACCCTTTTCAAAAAAAAAAACTTCCGCATTTTTGACGTTCTAATTCGTTGGTCACGTGTAACACTGTGACATTTCTAGTAGTAACTAGGGGTGTCGCAATCTACACTACAAAGCCTGTGTTCGTGTCCTAAGATACTTAAAGAGTTCCCCTGGACAAGGATTGTTCAATCCCTGCACTTCCCCTCTTCAACTAAAAGCCTTCAATGACTCTGATTGGGGCACATGTCCAGATTCTCGAAGATCCATCACAGGTTATTGTGTTTATCTAGGAAATTCCTTAATTTCCTGGAAATCCAAGAAACAACCTACCATTTCTAGATCTTCATCGGAGGCAGAATATAAGGCATTAGGAAGTACTATTTGTGAGTTGCAATGGTTGACTTATTTGTTGGAAGATGTTGAAGTCTCTTATATCCAACCAGCTCTCCTCTATTGTGATAGTGCCTCTACAAGACACATAGTTGCTAAAGCAGTATTCCATGAGAGAAGAAAGCATGTGGAGATAGATTGTCATTTGGTCCGAGAAAAGCTACAAGCCAACCTTTTTCATCTCCTCCCTATTTCCAGCAAGGATCAACATGCTGACATTCTTACAAAACCCCTTGATCCTGCTCCTTTTAACTATCTTCTTGCCAAGCTGGGAGTTTTGAATATTTACTCTCCAGCTTGTGGGGGGGGGGGGTATTGACAGATAAGACTTAGAATTATAATGTATAACTAACTTCTGTTATTCTGTTTTTCTGTTAGTTAGTTAATTCATTATAATTGTTGTTAGTTAGTTTCTTAGTTTCAGTTCCTTGGTTAATTCATTATAATTGCTGTTAGTTAGTTTCTTAGTTTCAATTCCTCTTCTTATTGTATCTGAACCTATATATATAGGTTCATGCTTTGTTTTTCAGATGTAAGTGAATAAGAATTCAGTTCAATATTCTTCAGCCTTTCCCCTTTTTCTTCTCTATTAGTTTTATTGGACACGGTCAAATATTTTGTCTTTCTATGTAGGAAGAAAATTGAAAGAGAAAAGATCGTGACAATGACATATTTACTCTTTAATTACTTCAATTTTCTCTCTCATTTTCTCTGATAATATAAGGAGAAAAATAACATTTTAATGATATTTTTCTTCTCATTTTTTATCAAATTAATTAAATAAGCAATTTTTTCATACTTCTTTCTTTTCATAGTGCAAATGATACATAAAATTATTTAATTCTTGTTTTCTGTTCATTGTTTTACCTAATTTATGTCCTTTGAATTTTTTTTTGCTCGTATTCAAGAAGAACATTAGCTTGGGTCAATGGAAGCAATAATATATAATCGACAAACAAATCATATGTGAGTTCTAAAGTGCACAAGTTTAGTACACAAGTTCAAATTACCTGCTATATGAGGTGTGCCAGTTGCAACATTTTTTTTTGTAAATTTTATAAATAAGATGAGACGTTGTCCAGCTTCTCCTCCCCAGAGTCGCCCTCTCTAGAAACCTTCTGACGACGTGTTCTCCAAACTCTGTAATCTACGCACTCTCAGTCTCCGCTTCAACACCCACCTGCACCCTTGTCTTCTTCCCAGCAACATGTGGTGTGCGACCACATCCCCCCTCTCTCTCGCACAGCGGAACGACCACATCTCCACAGGCACAGCCACATGGTAGAAGAATAACAGAACCAGGGAGTGCGTAATGATCAAAGAACATGGAAGAAGAATAAAAGAACCAGAGAAAAAGAGGAACACAAAGAACCACATCTCTGATTTGATTCCGGTTTGGTTCTGGAACCTGACCTATATCTGGACACTCTTCCAATTGGTTCTCTGGTCAACGGTTCGTTGCTTGAAAAGTTGCGATCTTTTTCTAAAGATTCGATTTTGGGTAATTTTCTCTATGGAAAGCCCCTTGACCCTTGTGTTGGGCATGTAGATAGTGGGAATGGTGCTAATGGGACTTCATGTGTGGTTGGGGACAATGAAGGGATGAGGATGAAAAAAAAGAACAAGTTGTTTGGTGGTGATATTTTTGGAAGAAAATGAGGTGTGGTTGGTCGTTCAGAGCGACAACGAAAAAATGGGTATAAGGACGGTGATGGTGCACCATGGCGTGATGGTCGTGGCTGTGGGTCGTAGTGCCGCGGAGCATGAGTGCGCTGAAACGCAGTGGCGAAGGATATGTCGAGATTGACCGGATCACCTAGTGAACCAAAGTAATCTAAATCGTTCATTTAAAAATAATATATCAAACGTCTAATAAAATTTGTGCATCGGTACACAAGTTTTTCACTTGTGCACCTTAGACAACACCACAAATCATATTGGGTATCAAATTTTCGAAATAAGATCCTAAAGTACTGTGAGGAATATTGACAATTCTTTTGACAATATTCCACCGTTCCTGTCCTCTTCTAAGTGATCGAGTTTATAAAATATAAAATCTACCACATAAATATTATGTAATAGTATTATATAAAAAATTAATGTAAAAAATATTTTAAAAATGGGAGTTACAAAAATAATAGTATAATTAAATGCCTTAGTATTTTAATAAAATAATATTATATTGAATATACGCCTCTAACAAAAACTTACTAAGCAAGAAGATGTCGTTCAAGCGATTGGTCATTAGCTCCTTGAGACTTTTTCTTTTTTTTTTTTGGGTGAATCCTTGAGATTGTGTTTAATTAGATATATATGGTGCAGGACAATTTTTATGTTATTATTTGGAAATAGTATAAAATAAATATTATATTGCTTACAGTTTCTACTTATTTTCAATTCAATATCTTTGTAATTATTCTCATTTTATATTTATTCTCATGATATATTTTTAAAATAACCCCTTTTATTAACTTCCTTTATATGTAACACTACAACTGTTAAACCAGTAATTATTGTTTTATTTAGAAACCACTCCTTACGTACTTTTTCTTAATAAAAAGTTCAATAAGTGTTTTTGTAAGTATTTTTTTCATTGTCTTAGTAAGAATTACATTTTATGCATTTTTTTAAATATCCAAAAGAAAATTGTTACTAATTATGAATGTTAAACTACTTTTAAAAGACAAAGAACTGGTTTACATCGATTAGATTTTAATATTTTTGTACTATTAGTTAATTTTATATATAATGTAATCTATGTTTGATTTAATTGCATATTTCATATATAATATAATATTTTATTAACCAATGGATATTGGTTCAATTGATACATGATTGTTTCCTCTTAAGTCTTGGGTTCGAGTTTTATGCTTCACCATAATGTGGATATTCTCGGCTCAAACACATAATTGCTTCCCATGAAAAATACTTTTGGTTAATTAGACCAAAATATATATATATTATCCCTATACTTTTATAAAAGCGTAATTATGGTTCTTATAATTTTTATCTCCAATTAAATTCTCATAGTTCTTTAATTAAGTAAATGAAAATATGAAAATATTTTATTAGTGTTTCATCCAATTATGAACAAATCAAGTGAGACATATGAATAATATTTTTGACATGGTAAGAAAAAGTGGATACTATAGACGACTTTCCCAAATTCTGTTACATTAGTTCCAATTAAATGAATGTGATCTTACTGGTATTTGTATTTCATCTAATTGTTAATACACTTGGGTGATGTGAATGATGATTTTTATGTGACAGTGAAGATGGAACATTATTTCGCCAAACAAAAAATCATTCACATCACCCAATTTTATTAACAATTTAATGGAGCACCAATGATAGGATCACATCAGGTTAATTAAAAAAGTGTGAGGACCTAATCGAAGAAAAAAAAAAACTATAAAATTAGTGGGTAAAAAAATGCAATTATCCCTTTATATTGATTTAATTATTTATTGTTTTATTTATTAGTATAAAATCTAATGAACAATTTATAATAATAATAATAATAATATAATTAAAAAGTTTTTTTTCTTATACATTTCCAAAATATATATATAATGTTAATTTTGGCACTGTATCAATAACACATATATTAATTTTAGATTAATAAGATTAAATTATATTATATTTTATATGTGTGTGTATATTTTCAAAAATCTCCGAACAACCGAGTTTAATACCTAGTCGGCATTGAACCTAGAGGTTAGGATGTGATCAAATACCTAAAATTAGAATGAACTCTTATATTTATAGTTTACTATGGGTCTAATCGAGGTGGGCCATTCATTTCATAGATGGTCCATTAAGCTTTATAGGCCCATGATATCCATCGATCATTCCCTGTCACGATTGGCCTCGAACAAGTCAAATAATTCGAATGGAACACAACCTCCCGAGCTTGAAGACAACATAAATCGTGATCGGCCCGAGTAAGCCGAATAACCCGGACGAAACAGAAGATCCTCCTTTTGATTACTGGTACATACTCTCTAATCCTGGTGATATATATATATATATATATATATATATATATATATATATATACACGCCGAGTTGGTATAGGTTCGGTAACTATACCATATCACTCATTACCTACTAACCAACCAAAGGAAGATGAGGCGCTGTAGTGTACAGTACAGATAACCTGGTCGAAGGAATAATGAATTGCTTAAATTTCCACAGCTTAAGACCATGCTTGGTTACTGGTTTCAACCGGCAGAATACTTAAATTGATTTTAAATCATTTCTAATTATTCAATATATTTCATAAATCATACATTATTTATTTTCTATTATTAATATTATAAATTCATCAAAATTAATTCTAGTAATTAAACTGTAAACCAATCTAAGCCTAAAGCAAATGATTGCAACATATTCATTTTTTGCATGTATTTTGCTATTTGATTAAACAAGTCAATCCATAAATTAATGATCCAAGTTTACTAATCACTGCAGTATAAAAATGAAAAAAAAAAAAAAAACCGCAATCTTTCTTCCGCCATCGATCATGCAAAATACAGAGACACGGTGTCAGAAAAAGTGGCACAGTATTTGGCCAATTAATCATCACAGGGTTTACCCACTATCACGTACGACAAAAGAACCTCCCATTTTTCAATTAGTAATTTTTTTTTTTCTCTCACGGGTTAATCTTTTGTAATCAGGTGTGAATCTTTTATGACTTTTTGAACATAATAACCCTTTCTTCAGGTTTTTCCCACTCTCTATACAGACTTCAAATTATGAATATTACTTGATTTTGACCATGTTAATTAAGTTTCCCCAAAGTTAATTAACTTGAATTTTATGTATGTTGGTTGATGGTGGTGAGCAGCGACTCTTGGTTGGGGCTAGCAGTCAAGTCATAGCCTTCATTCGTTAGGAAATTGGGGCAATATTGAAATTCATCATTAGGCTAAGCTAAAGCAAAGCATGGGTTTAGTGGGGTTTAACTTTCACTTTCGAATCTAATGTCTAAAGACAAAGGGGCCACCCACGACCACACAACAACAACATAGACAGGAACATATCCCAAATAAAATATACTGCAAAATGGAAAAAGCCTCGAGTGTTGTATTATCAATCCGATAAGGACATTCCCCAATCCCAAAAGCCTAACTATACCCTAATTAAACTAACAACCCCCACCACTCCATCCCATTAAATTCACATAAATATTGTTAACTAGTGCACGTTTGTAGTTGCGTGTCGATTAATAAAATTAAAATTAAAATATTTAATAAAAAATTATTTATTATATTATTTAATATTTATATTTTAAATAAATAAAAAATTATATATATATATACTAAATATATTTCTTAGCTAATATTTTTAAGACACTGATTAATTAATAAGATCTACTAAAGTATTGTCGTGTAATTAATTAACCTTTGCACTTAATGATGTTGCTTTAGTTAACACTCCTCTTTGTACGGTGTACACGTACTCACCAATGTGCCATAAAAAATGATTAATCTGGTTTTGATGGGCTAATTCTTCTCATAATTAATTGATGAATAGGTCTTGTTAAATATGGTTAGTTCATGATTAGATTCTCATTTCCGGAAGATATTTAATAACCTGTCGACTTGTACGGATCAAGTGTCGGATTGCAATTTTTCAGTGGGGCACTTTGCAGTCCTTGTATTATTATTTTATTTTGATTAAGATCACTTTAACTTAAATTTTCTAATTTTTTATTATGATCAATATTGATTAGAGAAATTGTATTTATATAATATTTTTATACAATTTTTTGTACACCAAAAATAAGGATGAGATAAGATGGTCGATGTCATAGAAAAAAATAGTATTGTAAAAAATATTGTAAAAAAGTGTCTAGAAAATAATATAATTTGGATCATTTAACTTTATTTAACATGTTCCAATGACAAAAAAAATTAACATTAGTTTGAATTTTAATAACTAAATTATACTTTTCTCTCTTAAAACTTTTATGTTACGTTCCAAATTGTATGCGTGAATTAAATATTCGGAAGAAAAGCTTTATTGTCCATAATTATCCTCCTCCCCAACTAAGATACTTATAATCCAAAAAAACTTATCTAACATGTTGTAATGGTCAAAAAAATCTAACATCAATTTAATTTTTTAATAGTTAATAAATAATAATTCTCTTTCTTTAAAAAATTTAAATACATTATTTTTTCATTCACTTTGAAGAATCATACTTTCTTCACAAAAATTATCACAACTTAATGTGTGTTTGGTTTAGCGTTAAAACTGATCAAATTCAAGTTTGGATTACCCAACACAACTATATTTCTAGCATTGGAAACGTGAGTTTACCATGTTTCAACGTTAAACCAAACATACTCTTAATTTATTTTAATATATATGTGTGTGTGTGAACCTTTTTAAGAAAATGAATAATTATGAATAAACCTGTAAGTAACAAATTTTATTTTCATATCATTCTACCAACAATTTATTTGCAACATATTATTATTGACTTTGAAATTTTAATATGATATAAAGTTGTGAACATTTATATTGTCGATTTTGAATTTTCATAAAAAAAATATTTGATATTCTAAAGTTTCAAAACCAGTATAAAAATTTAGATTTAATTGGCAGTAATATTAGAGTTATAGAAAAAAAATATATCTCTTAAAAAACTCATATACATTAAAAAAATCAAGAAATAACATATTAATTTTTTAAAAAATAATATAATAAAATTTAAACATGTGTCTACCCATAGTGTGTAATTTTTCCCCCTAATCTAGACACCAAACTTTTTCAAATCCATAGGCGTGCACCGTGGCGTGCGTGAGCCTAACGTGGAGAAACACAAATTACACACATAGATTCAATTGTGCCATGGAAAATGATAATTTTACATAATTGAGCATTACATAACTCAATTCATGGATAATGAATTATAAATAAGAGTCATGTGAAGAGAAATTTTTACACAAGAATAAGACCATCTTAACCTATATACAAAAGAGTGGACACTGGGCACCAAAAAGCTAGAGACAAAAAACACATTCTATTATTAATCTAACTTTTGTCTACTATTATTATTGAAGCCTAGGTTGATGATTCTGATAAAGAACATTCTCTCAAGTTCCAATCTCTCTCTCTCTTCCCACCTCCTTTTTTGTTTTTGTTATTTTTTTTTTCTATCCCCTGCATATAAATCATTATCATAATGAAGTCTATGCCAAACCATTCTTCTTGTAGTACTTGTATTGTATTACTCCTCCTTGGTTGCACTTCATAACTTAAAAGCTCTTCTTCTATTCCTTGTTTTATATATAAATACACACACTTCTGTTTTTATTTCATTGAAGCATATATCAAACACCTTCAACTTCAAGTTCCTTCTACCCCTTCTTGAATATGGAATTCAAGAAGTTCAGAATCCGAAGCTATGAGGGGCAATCTGATAGAGCTCAAGTGGAAGATCTTGAGAGAAGATGCGAAGTAGGGCCAGCAGAAAGCGTTCTCTTCACAGACACTATGGGTGACCCCATTTGTAGGATTCGAAACAGTCCCATGTACATGATGCTGGTATATACTAACTATATTGTGCCACTAACTTCCTTGTTTTGCCCCTTTTTATTCCTTTTTCTTTTTATGGATCCCAATTTAATTTCATCTCCTTCTTCTTCTTCTTTGATCATCATGTCATGTCTACCACTACTAACTGCTCAATTGGGATGTTAGGTAGCAGAGTTGGACAATGAATTGGTTGGTGTCATTCAGGGGTCTATAAAAGTGGTCACAGTTCAAGGTCATCCTCCAAAGGATTTAGCAAAGGTGGGGTATGTCCTTGGCTTAAGGGTATCCCCTCATCATCGGAGAAAAGGGATTGGCTCAAGCCTAGTGAGAAAGCTAGAAGAATGGTTCACTTGCAATGATGTGGACTATGCATATATGGCCACAGAGAAAGACAACCATGCCTCAGTTAGTCTCTTCATGGACAAGTTTGGCTACACCAAGTTTAGGACACCAGCTATTCTTGTTAACACAGTGAACCATCATTCACTTCATATCTCATCCAACATTGAGATAGCCAGGGTGAAGACTGAACAAGCTGAATATCTCTATAGAAGATTCATGGGGTCAACAGAGTTCTTTCCTAATGACATAGGTAATATACTTAGGAACAAGCTAAGTTTGGGGACATGGGTGGCCTATTTCAAAGGAGATAATATTATTGATTTTGGGTCAGATGGACAAGTCCCAAATAGTTGGGCTATGCTTAGTGTATGGAATAGTGGGGAAATATTCAAGCTAAGGCTAGGGAAAGCACCTTTTTGTTGCTTGTTATACACAAAGAGTTGGTGCTTGATTGATAAAATCTTCCCATGCTTGAAATTGCCTACCTTACCTGATTTCTTCAACCCATTTGGGTTTTACTTCATGTATGGGGTGTACCATGAAGGACCATTCTCTGGGAAGCTAGTGAGGGCTCTGTGTCAGTTTGTACACAACATGGCAGCAGAGTCCAAGGATGAGAATTGCAAGATCATTGTGACTGAAGTTGGAGGAAGAGATGAGCTCAATCATCATATCCCACATTGGAAATTGCTCTCATGCCCGGAGGACTTGTGGTGCATAAAGGCATTGAAAAATGAAGGGACAAACACGTTTCATGAATTAACCAAAACCCCACCAAAAAGAGCTCTTTTTGTAGACCCAAGAGAGGTTTAAAGTGTGATCTCAAAAATAAGAAATAAAAAGGGGGATTGGGGGGACAAAAAAAAAGGTTGGAAAATATCTTGACCTTAATTTTTCTTCTTCTTCTTTTTAATTTTTTCTTTCCTTAGCTTTGCCTAAGAACCAAAGCCCACCTCATGTCATGTATTGTTTGATAAGTCCATCCATCTCTACTGGTGGGGGTTTTTCACTAGTTCCTTTCACATCGGTGACACAAAATCTCAAAAGATATCCATAATTTAGGTGCCACACTTTGGTGTCCTTCTTTGGAATCCCATCTTGTGCCTCATGACTCTGACTAATCAATCAACCTAGTGGTCCAAACTTTGTCCCTTCCCCTCAGGTAAAAATTTTAGCTGGACCCTCTTCCCTCATTTTGTCGCATCGCATCGAGATATGGTCTTCGTAACATGAAGGGAAAAAAGAAGAGATTTTGAGCCATTTTTATGTGAGATCATGAAAGTAACCATTATTCTACTCAAGTCAGAGGACAACTTATTCTGTTCTAAGATAACTTTGTATTTGAAATCTCAGTTGGTTTGGTTGGTTTCTCCTTCATTTGTTCCGGAGCTAGCATCGTTGTCCCTAACCACATGAGGAAAATGTTGATGGTCTAAAGTTCGCCTAGTTCATGGGAATCAACCAAAACAACAAAAAAGACTTGACTTGGGTTTTTCACTTTTCACCATCATGCAAAATTTAGAATTATCTAGGGGGTGGGGACCAAGTTCTCATTTACAACCATAAAGAGCAAGTTGGGCTGACAAAGTTATTGAATAATGTATGTAGAAAGATTTTGGAGTAATTCTTCTAATTCTGTTCCGCATGACCATAACAATTTTATTTTGGTGGATGCTATTGCAAATTTTATTACATATAAAAAAGGTATCAGTAACATAAAAATAACTTTGTTATTTATTAAAATATATGGATTTAATAACTATACACTGTCAGTGTAAAATAGTTTTACACAGTCATCCAATGATGTATTGACACATCATTTAATGAGTTTAATGGCATATGAGGTGTCATATTTATTAATTGATGTGGCTAAATATTATTGGATGACAGTGTAAAACTTCTTTATACTGACAATTTATAATAATTAAAGGAAAATTCTAGGGTACCCTCTCGTGGGAGAGGGTTTTGGTACCTTCTTTGATCATTTAATCAATTTCTCTCAACTTTCTTAAATGATCTTAGTATTTTTATACTTATAGGACAATATTTAACTATTAGAATTTGTATTTTAATTTTTAAAAAGACTTTTTGACCCCCTATAACTATTATCATGTATTTTTTATTGTATTCCTCCATTTTTTCACATTCTCATTTGCAATACACATGTGTCTCATTTAAAATCTATTTTATGTCTTCGAAATAATTTAGGACGGAGTACACGACTTGTTCCTACGTAATTTTGGTCTATTCAATAAAAAAATGACAAGAAGGTACCAAAACCCTCTCTAACGGGAGGGTACCAAATTGCGAATTAGCGACGCTTACAAAAAAATGGTTTCTATATTTTATTATTAATGAAAGGGAAAAATATGTTTTTCGTCTATGTAGTTTCGGTCAACTTGGATCTTAGTCCCTATACTTTAAATCCTTGGTTTTTTGTCCATGTACTTTCTAAACCCCTAAACATTAGTCCTTGTCGTTAGTTTGGACTGTTAACTAGATGACGTGGCAGACAGAAGTTACACCTCAACCCCTTTTGTGGGCCCCACTTTCGTCTGCCACATCATCTAATTAACGGTCCAAACTAACGGCAGGGACTAATGTTCAGGGGTTTAGAAAGTACAAGGACAAAAAATCAAGGATTTAAAGTATAGGAACGAAAACCCAAGTTGACCGAAACTACAGGGACGAAAAACATATTTTTCCCTTAATGAAAAATTATTCATTATTAAGAATTTGAAATATTATGTTTAGAGTAATATATCATAAATATTTGTGACACAATTTAATTCCTTATTAAAACATTCTGTACTTATAAAAATTATTAATGTCAAAAACTTCAATTCTTTATTAATTTATTATATTTTTTTGTGTTAACCATATATATCCCCTATTATCAAGGGCAATCCTATTCGGGGCTTAGTCACAGTTAAGATTTCTTCTTAGTAAAATAAGATGGATCAGCAGAGGGATAGTAGTAAGAGGTTGAGGAAGAGTACGTACCATGGATTATCCCATGGATCATCCCAAAGATAGCCAGAGAGAGTTGAGAAAACTTATTTGATATATTTGAAAAGATGATGAACTTAGTACATACAACCAATATTTATAGGACTAGCTAGCTAACACAAACTAAACTTAACAGAATGACTAACATACTAAAAGAATTGCAACTGACTTCTAACACCCTCCTGCAAGTTGGTATTTGGTATCAACCGATACCAACTTGAAACAAAGAAGAGAACTTAACAAAAGAAAATGGAAGTAACAACAACATAACTGCATTAGGATTAACAACAACAACAACGACACCAATTACAACAGGCAATCCAAAACCCATAACACTAAATCCAAATCCAGAATCTCCTTCAACTGCAACTGCATCTAACCTTGTCCCGGGCTCTGTCTGAGTCAACACATCACGACCCACATCCATGGTGTTTGCACCTTCTAAAACCAGTATAGGAGCAAGGTTTCCAAAAAATAGAATAGCATCCCTTATAATTCTCATTGGCATGAGAAAATTGAAGAGCACAACGTCCTTGGCTAGCTGGGCCTCCATCTTGGACACATTGTCCTTAGCCTTATTGGATATAGTCTGCACCCAGGGATGAGTGTTCCCAAGGAAAAATGGGTCATCCTTAATTTCCTTATTTAGAATCTCCAGAACATGTTTGTATTCAAAGCCACCACCATAACAAAACCATATGCTATCCAAGTTTCCACAGAAGTCATTGGTATGGTCATGACCTATGAATACAACCTTCACATCTTCCATGCAAATAAAGGTCTGCAAGACACCTGAGTTCACTCGTGAACAAGCCACATTTTCTTGAAATTGGCCTACATTCTCCTTGCAGAACAACTGCTGGATTTCTGAGATAGGGATATAGAAAAATGCAAGTGCGGGCAGTTTGATTTGTGAGTCTAAATAGTCCATAAGGGAGATTAAGGACATTAATTCTTCACGATTCAATGTTGATTCTTGGCCATGATTTCCTAGAACTGCGGCCTAAGGAAGTCTTGATTCCATGGCAAGACCAAATGCTTCAAATAGAGATTCTGCAGTATCTTCTGCAGCATCAGGGGGACTTGATCTAAATATATTCTCCCCAGTAAATGTAATGAAATCGGGATTCTCAGCCTGATTGATGCGTTTCAAAAATCGAGTGGTGTTAAGGTCGGAATAGAACTCGAACTTAGAAGCCAGCACGTCCCTACACCAGGTTATCCTTCCACTTCCATAATGCATATCAGCGACTACATCACATTGAGGCATTTCAGCGAACAGTTTATGCTCATATGCAAGCACTTGTATTCCCTGTGCAGTAATAACACTTAAATTCTCCAATTTACGCAAAGCATATTTCCGCAGCTTGTCAACCTCATCTTCGTTTTCCTTGTCAGCTGCAGATCCTTCAGTCCCTTCATCCTCTTTGGAAGATTCCGGATCTTCGTTTTGCAGCTCGCCGATGCCTTTTGATGTTGCTGTCTGTGCAACTGCAGTAGCATTTCGAGAGATCTCTTCGGCGGCGACAGCGGCAGCCTTCCAAAAATCTCTACGAAACCATTGACGATTTCGAAGCCTCTCCATTATCTCGTGTTGTTGGCGAGGGCGTTCATCGATCTCGTTGCGAAGTTCATCCTCCGCCTTCTCCATTACCATTCTTTCTAGCAACAAACCACATATCCGTGATTGAGATCCAAAACTCCAAAAAATGAACGAATCTGGCGCTGGCTTCCATCCCGAACTTATAGAGGAAATGGCCAGATTGTTATGCTCCTCTATCATGAAGATTAGAGATTTTGAAACTGCAAAGTCCTTGTGATTCTAAATTGAAATAGAAGAAGGAACAAGGTGCGGATATACAGAAGCCAGTGAACAAGAGTTCTTGGAAGATGGAGAAGATGATGGTGCCTCTACAAGAATGATCAACTTCACAGCATTCAGTAATTCCTTCTTCGGTGGACGATGAATCCTTTTGAAGAGCGGAGAGCTCTTCCCATTGAGCTCTAATACCATCTTAGTAAATAAGATGGATCAACAGAGGGATAGAAGTAGGAGGTTGAGGAAGATTACCATGGGTTCTCCCATGGATCATCCCAAAGGTAGCCAGAAAGAGAGTTAGGAAAACTCATTTGATATATTTGAAAATATGATGAACTCAATACATACAACCAGTATTTATAGGAATAGCTAACACAAACTAAATTTAACAGATTGACTACCATACTAACAGAATTGCAACTGACTTCTAACGTTTCTCACCTCTCCCTAAGATTGTGTTTAGTGGGGATCAAACCCGGAAGTTCTTCCCAGAATCTTAGTCTACGTTACCAAAACTAAGTCACCACTCTTTGGTATTAATTTATTTTATTATTCATACAAAGATATTTTTATTATTAATGATAATCGCTCGTCATTGAAGTTTTGACATTATTATATATAACAATTAGTTACAATAACAGTGATATTTATGAAAATAGGATTAATTATTTGATAAAATATCTTTAAAATATAAAAATGATCAATGGCAAAAAATGAATTTTCTATACAATATTAATTAGGATTAGATGTTTTTGATCAAAAAATATTACAATTTTTCCATTTGATCCCAATTTTTTATTTTATTTATAGAATATTCTTCCCAAAATGTTTTTTTCCTAAATTTCATGCATAAATGAAATTAGAAAATTAAGTAATAATACATAATATTAATAATAAGACGTGGGAAAAAAATAAGATAAGGAATGAATCATGAAATAGACAAATATATGTGTAAGAAATAAAATTAAAAGAGTTATTGTTGGGTATCAACACTTAAGCGTGATCATGAAAAGGATAATGCTTGAGCGTTAACAACTAATTTAGTTAACGCTCAACGCTCAAGTATGGGTTTAGTAACGCTCAAGCGTGGGAGGAGCTATGTTTGAGCATTAACAAGTTTTTGGTAGAATGGTCCAACAGTTAGGCGTTGGCTTGTTGTTGCATGCGGTTTGGCTTGTTGCTGATATTGTTTTGTTGTTATTATTGTTATCGTTATTGTTGTTGTTGGTGTTGTTATTTTCGTTGCGATTGTTTTTTTTATGTTATTTTGTTATTTTTGTTGTTGCCGGTGGTTTCGGTTTGTCGTTGTTGTCATTGTTGTTGATGTTTTTGTTCTTTTTGCTTTTTTTGCCATTGTTTACAACTTTTGACATTAGGGGAGGTCAGTCATGCATAATGCAAAAGTGATATCATTACTGATCTTGGTATTGCAACTTTCTATTCATCAGGTGGGTTAGTAGTAGATTGTAACGTCACAACTAATTTTTTTTCTTGTGTTTTCATCCTGTTAAATTTTTTTTACTTGTTTTTGTGTGATTAACATATAAAACATGGGTCCATAAAAGAACGATGCATATACGAAGATTGCTGTCTTAGATCCCAAATATGGACGTGGTGACCTTCATGATTTGTTTTAAACAACTTTGATATTTGATATTCTATTTCTTTGATCCGATATTTTCACTTCAATTTAATAACCTTGATTTATCTAAATGTGTGTTGATATTATTATTGTTGTTGTTGTTTCTCTTAATGTTATCATTGTTGTTATTTTTCTTGTTATTTTTATTTTTATTATTATTGTTACTATTATTGTAATTATTCCCAACTTTTGAAATTGGAGGATGTTGTGGTCGTTCATTTTTCAAGTTAAATTGTGCTTATGAGCTTACTTTTTTAATCTTAGCTTACAATTTATATGGCAGACATTAGCCATCAAAGTAGAAATCTTCGTCTTCCGTTTTACAGTAAAGTATATTGTAAGTGTACATATTGACTCTCAAAGCTTCACAACTTTAAGACACCTCCCCATTAAGTTTTGATCATAACAAATACCCTATCTAAAACAGTTATAACACTTTATTAAATTTTTTTTATTTCAGAGAACTCTTGGTTCATACAAGCACTTCATACTTTAGACAACACTTTAAGAGTATTTGAAGTTCATCTTATCTAAAGTTCTTAGAACCTGTATGATCCTGTGACTAAAAATCAAAGTCAAGTGTCATTTGTACCTTGAGACCAAATATGGCCAAAGAAGGAAAGACAAGATAATTTTTCTGCCTTATTTTAATAACAATGCATGTAAAAGGCGAGAACTCTACACAACGACATCAAAAAACACAAAACAATGTTCAACCTCAAACGACACAAGTTTGTTTGTCTCTCAATAGCTTTCCTAACATTTAATGTAGGTCAAAACTAGACTATTTCGAAGATGAAGACTAAAGAAGATTAGAGCACTATAAATATGAGAAGATTTTAAGAAGAAAAATATAAAAACCTTGCGCGAAGTTATTGTGCCTAAATTATGAAATTTTCATTTGAAATATTCTTTTGTACAAAGCATTTTTTTCAATATTTTGTACCAATTACAATTACCCTTGTACGCTTTATTCTCAAGTTTCTCTCTCTGAGTTAACTTCACTACACCAGATAAGAGAATTAATAGCGCGCATTAGATAGCATTTCGATTTTTAAGCGTTATCCCAAAAATACTGAGCAATATAAATAGCGCTTAAAACAAAGCGCTATTTATAAAATAATAAAAAATTAAAAAAGATAACATTTTTTTGTCAGGTAGCACTATCCGAATTATATATTTTTTAAAAAATTAATCATGTAGATAGCATAAAGATAGAAACGTTATCTAAGTCAACCTAAAAATTAAAAAAATAGTCCCATATTACGCGAAAACCCTCCCTCCGTTTCTCTCGAAAGCAAAAACCCTCATCTTGCTGCGAAACCCCTTTTCTTTGGTGCGAAATCCTTCTCGTTATCGTCCCCTCCTTCTTATCGCTGCCGCAGCAGCTAGCCCCAGCTATGCTAGTTTGCGGTCTTCTTTGCGTTTGGGCACAGTCATTCGCATTCTTGCGAAACCCCTTCTCTTTTTTGTCGCACGCTAGTTATTCCCCCGTTCCTATTGTTTTTGCTCCTCCAATTTCCTGCATGAACGTTGCCGCCTCTCTCTCGGTTCTTGCATATCGTCACTGTTGTACCAAGCCACTTGTTGTTTACGTTCTTGTCGCAGTTGTGAATCAGGTACGAGGCTATGTGCGAAATACTTACTATGCTGTGAGCCATCCACTAGGGCCTTAGTTATAATATTCCCTACAAATTGCATTCACGCTTGCTGCCTCTATTGTTGAATGTAATATATGGAATGTAATATCTTATGTCTTGATATTTTACAAATATCATATGGGGAATACCATCTGTTTCCCGAATTGTTTAGAGTAATAAAACCTTCCATATACGAATCATGTATGTAGCCTATAATACCACTTGTTTCCCGAAATTTTTAGAGTAATAAAGCCTTTCATCAGACCAACTAAGGCTAAAGGTAGGTTTTATAGTTCACAAGCGCACAAACACTGGAAGTTGGGTAACTTTTCTTTTTCCCCTGTGTGTTTGTGGTCAATTAAAATTTTGGCGTCATAGAATCAGGCACCCCCATTTTACTTTTGCAATATCATTTTATCTGTAATGTTACCATTGAAAATTGAATCAATTGGTAAAGAATGTTAACATGATAGGTTACAGTTAGTTACAAATTCTTAATTTAAGAATAAAGATATTATACTTGGATAACATATGTAACCTGATGCTTTATTTACTTATTTTGTAGCACAAGCACAAACATAAGCACAAATTTGTCAATTGGTCCTGGATCTAAAAAGTTGTCAACCTTAGCCTCCAGTGTGTCCACCTTCTCTAGTTCCTATTGAACCAACCACATGTCAACTACATGAATAAATTCAAGTTCAAGTCATATAAAAACAATATTACCTTTAAGAAGAAGATTTCATAAGAAGAAAAAAACCACGCAATTGGAAGAAATATGATTAAAATAGTAGCATCAAACATAAGTTTAAGTCTTTAGACATAACCTAATTATCTTTAATCTGTGTTGGTCTTAATATACATGGTTGACTATCTATAGGGATTTGACTCTTGGATGCTTACTTGACTATCATTTCCTTTTTTATATATAATTCCATGCAGTAAGTTCCAGGTTGTCATGTTACATCAAACATAATATCTATGGCTTCATCAGTGTGTATTGGTACTGATATGTATTCCCCCCATGCTGGGTATCTGCAAGTTATGTTGAGTTTAAATTGTTTCTTGTTGAAATCAGTAACTTCATATATTTTATCCATCACATGTGAAGCTTGATTGTTGCCCTACTTAGAAACCATAGAAAACTGAATGAGGTGATTGACAATTCGAACTACTATTATGTTCATGCTGATAAGCTCGTGACCCTCATCGCGCGGAGGAGCCCCATGCCTGGTGTGCACCCACCTTCTTCATAACAATGACCGAGACGCTGCTAGTGTGGGACTACCTTATTTGTTGCACGAGTCGTTTCCTGGTGAGCTATTTATCCTTACCCGCTTCTTTATCACTACTATTTCTGTTCCCAAAATTGATGTTCTCTTAATCTCTTTTAGTTCCCTCAATCTACTGGAGGTATTATTAGATTCTATGAGCTATAGATTTTATTGTTCATGAGTCCCTGGTGGTGTTGCTAAATACAATTGATAAAGGTGAATTTTACATTATGGAATTTTGATGTTCTTGAAATCCAAATTCTCTGCTTCCCCCATCCCTTTCTCTGTGACTGCCTCCCAATGTGAACAAGTTATATGCTAATTAGGAATTGGTTATTCAAATGTCAGTGTTAAAACTAGATTTAAAGCAAATTAAAGTTGTTTTGCTCTTGTTTGGTTATATATGCAAGTGCGAAGAACTGTGGATGATCCCTTGTTTAGGACATTGCTTTCATCAATCTCCATTATTCAATTTTAAGTTATTCCTTAAGGCTAAAATTTGTCTCTTACAAATTTTTCTAAGCCATAATTGTGTACTGCACCTAGGTACTTATATATATGGTCCTTGGTCTCCTACATATGTGCCCTTTTTTATTGCAATGTTGCATTTGTGTAGCTTGTTAATCTTGATGTCATGTTTTTTTCTATGCAACTCTAGTAATTTCAATGACTCATCAACAAATATCATACTATAAAATCTTGACACTGTAATTTTTTTCATTTTAGGCTCTTTTGATCTTATATTACTTAATGATGTTCTTCCATCAGGGTGCTGGTGAAAGTGTTAAACTATATGTTGTAATAACTGTTAGAGTGGTCAAAATGCTTGACAAGGTGAATAACTCAATACTTTTGGTGATCTGATTGGTACTTCCAGCACTTTTGTTCTTGCAATCTCATATATAGTTGTTTAAGTAACATTGACTTGTATTCTGTTACATTTTTTTAGATGCACCTTCATCATGCTGTTAGTGCACTTAAAATTCATCAAAACCAAGATGTCAGGTAATAAGTGTTCAACCTTTCATATGTATGTTTGCGCCCATATGGCGCCATCATAGTTTTCATAATTTGTTATTGAAAACTTGCTATTTCAACAAATGAGCTAAGCTCACGGTCACATGATATACATTACCAACTTTTTTATTAATTGGACTTTGGTCCCCAGTTAATTGGACTTCGTTCCCCAGTTAAGACTTGGGCTTCAGCCCCCAGTTAAAGGCGGTGATTAGTACCCAAGGAAGACGTTCTTTGTAGTCTGAGCTTAGGTCTAGCCCTAATTAGTGATAAGACCTTGTCTGCCGGGTAATACAGGTCATGCATCTCATGTTTATGACAATTGAGTTATATTATATTATGTCTCTTGCGATTATACTGATGCATTGCATTCGCCTGCTTACCCACACTACATGCTGCATAGTTATATTCACTGAGACCTCCGTATCACCACATGTTTTGTGGACTATATTTTAGATGCACAGGTCCCTCCCCGCACTGAGCAGTGAGCATGGAGCTTGGGAGTTGTTTATTTACATTTTGGATTCTTGGGCTCAAGATATTGTGTATTTAGTTGTTAGGCCCTATCTATGAACTGATCTTGATGTATGTGTATATATATATTTATTCTTTTGTGAGATATGACTGTACATGTGCAGCCTTCGAGCCCTATCTATTTTGTTTAGGGCACATGTATAGGTGTATCCCAATGATGTATGTACCGGATATTCAACTGAGCCTTAATGGCAATTTATGTATTCAGTTTATGTGCTCATATGTTGTTTAAGTATTCGTTGGATGCTTAAGCGATATGTGATGTATGTTTGTGTGATATTTAAAATGGCGCAAAATAATTTCAGAAATTCAAGAATTTTGCTTCCAACGGGCTTAATTCTTGGATTTAGAAATTAGGACGTTACAAATGCACTATAGGTACTAGTTAAGAAATCAATATATAGATTTTATGAGAAAACACGTCATTGGATTGCATATATATATATATATATTGATCCAATCATTTTGAGTACTTCTAGCTTATAATTAAGCTAGTTGTTAGCTAATATGATCATAACTGATAAGTTTTGAGCTAAGCTCCGAGCTTATAAATAAGCTAGTTGAATATTGAATTAAAAATATTTGGTAAAACTAGATCTGAGCTTATAAGTTAGCTAGCTCCAAGCTCCCGGATTTGATCCCCACTAAACACACTCTTAGGGAGAGGTGAGGAGCCTTAACTGTGATTGAGCCCCCGAACATGATTGCCCTTGCTAATAAGGGATATATGTGGTTAACACAAAATAACTTATACCGAAATCAAGATCATTGAGACTTCCGACATCATTCACATATGGTTTATCAAAAGAACCTGGATAGCGTTTTAATATTGAAACGCTATCTAAGTGATACATAGATAGCATTTCAAATAGGAAACAGTATTTATACTTGAGTTTATATCGCCTACCTAATACCGCTTAAAAGTTTAAACTTTCTCTAAGTACTTCATAGATAGCGCTATCTTTACTAGTCTCACATAGATACCATATGATTAGATATCGCTTGTTGGGTAACATAGATAGCGCTTAAAAACGCTATCTATTCCCTTTTATGGTGTAGTGCTTGTATCTTTTATTCTTTCAAACTTTAGGAGTCTGTTGAGCTTGAAGAGACTAGGTAGAAATGAATTAATACTTGTGATTAGTGAAAGTTGAGCCTGAAGAGGCTTATATCGAAAGAATACTTGTAACTTTAAAAAGTTAGTGAGAAATCCAATAATAGTTGTTACTGGGACTAGACGTAGCTCACAAGTGGGTGTGAGTGAACAAGGATAAATCACATGTGCAACGCTGCTCTTCCCTAAACCTTTTAATTTGAGGTATTATATTTTGTAAACTAACAAAGGGTTAAAATGTGTAATCTAATCTTAGCTTTGTGAAAATCTTGTAAAAACATTTTAAGAAAACTACTTGTTTGAAGCTTCAAACAAGTAAGCAAACCTTCAGACAACCTTGTGACCTGTCTAAAGCTTTTTAAATCTATTTGTGAAAAAAATCCAACTAAAAACTTGAAAATGTTTAGAAATACAATTCAACCCCCTTCTAATGTTTCGTTTGTGTTTTTATGGTACCAACAATTGCCATTGCTTTGTTTCTTTACACTTAAGCAATTTTTTTTGTACAATTTAATTGAAATAAGCAAACTACATTAAGAATGAGGCTCTTGTGCGTAGCTGCACTTTATCCTATGTTGTCCATCGTGGTTTCCACCATTTTATGTACAGTACAAGAGATGCTCGAAAATTTGTACAAATTGTAAGTTGCAAAAAGTTACTTGAATAGGTTAAACAAAATTAAGCACGTGAAGTTTTGTCTAACCTACTAGTGAGAAAATAAACTAGTGGTGAAAAAATTTCACTGATACTTACTCTACTACTTTATGTCATTTAAAATTCCAATTACTTATCATAAAATTTCCTCCTATTTTTTATTTGTTATTCTTTCTTTTACCATCCTGATGTAACGTCCTAATTTTTAAATCCAAGAATTAAGCTCGTTGGAAGTAAAATTCTTGAATTTCTGAAATTAATTCTCGCCATTTAGATATCACAAGCACATACATCATATGTCGCTTAAGTCCCAATGACTACTTAAACAATATATGAAACATCCCTGAATCTTGCAGTAAATATCATTAGATATAAACATAAGAAAGCCCTAATTTGGGAAGAATCCCTAAACATGTTTCTACTTCCAGACAACTACATAGTATACAAACATATAGAAAATCCCCAACCAAACCATTAGACCACAAGTCAATAGGAAGAGATTAGCAGAATAGGGTTCATGAAAGGAGATTTATACAAATGAGTGGAGGTGTGTGAGTTATACTCACCTCAAGAGAGCTCAATGTGAAGAGAGAATGGAGTTGAGAGGTTGGGGATGAGCAACCCTTTCCTTCTTTTTCTTGGATTCCTTATATGCTAATAATAAAATTACTTTTCCAATTTAAAATCCAAACAAAAAAAAAAAATATGGTTTTAAAAGAGTGAAACTAATAAGTTTTATTTTATACCAATTCTTTTTCAGATATTTATACACCCACCCATTTATACTAAAACATAGGAGTTTAAGTTTCTTGCATACTTTTTACCATAAATATTGAGTAGATGTAGAGATACTAATAAAAAATTACTCATTTTTCTTGATCACTAGAAAATGAATTAGAATGTTTAAAATGAAATGTTAATGAGTAATTTGTTGTCATTTATTAAGACTAATTTTTAGTGGATAGTTTATGAGTTTTTGACTAATTTTAATTCAAATTCTCTCAATTGATAAATTAGCTTTTATCACATTATATAATCGGTTAACATAAAGAGATTATTTTAAAGTTCACAATGTGCTTTATGTATTCAAGTTCAAACTTCAGACTAATCCTTAAGGAAAACTAAATCTCTTCTTGAATATATCAGACTGATATACAAAGGAGGGTGTACTTGAACACTAGTTTAGGATATATTTAATGTCACTGATGTGAAGATTTTACAATATGATACTCTTACCGCACAATAGAATAATTTATATTGCTTCTATAGCGAAAAAGTTTCTTAATAATAGGAGGTTAAAGATTTAGCGTGATGCATGTCCTAAATTCACCTCATCTATCAATTAAGAAAATGTTGATATAAATCATGCACCCACAAACGTAATTAAACTTTGGCATCAAAATAAAAAATTGACAACAACTTCAAGCTAACTTCAAATTCAGGGGCTTTTATTATAACAACACTTAAATGCTTTTTTTTTAATACATATTGAAATGAACCAAAACATACTATTTTGAAACCAAACTTAGAGATAAACCCTAAATAGCTTTAGTCTATAGATATATCTTTGAAGGTCTTATTTAACTAAAGCCCCGCATCCAGTCCATCCCACATAATTGGCCCAAAGTGATGTCTCAGGCCCAAATTGAGGGCTTTATGTTAAGTTGTTTTACACCAAAACAAAGAACCAATAATCAGGGAGAAATCCAATACTGTAAAACATGGAAAATTGAATGATTAATTTATATTGAATCCCAATTTTTCCTATATAATATGCTTTAACCTTGATGTGGTTTGTTATCAATCACTTCCGCATCAGAAGGTTCAGAGTCCCAATTAATGGGTTGTTGTTCAATCAACTTTTTCTTTTCGTCACTCAGCATTTCACATTCAGCTTAAGAATACAAAACAAGTTGAACTCCATTACAAATATATATATATATATATATATATATAAATGTTACATGCACAACACAAATCAAATCAGAATATAGCAATAAAAAGAGCAAGAGGAAAGCTGTTGTAAGTTTCAACATATGTTCCACTTCAAGCGTTTCTGATTTTAGTCTTTCATTCTCAATTTGCAACAATTGAAGCGCCTTTCTACAGACTTCACATTTCCAAAGAAGAAGGGCTAATTTCTCCTGCACAGGGAAACCTCACAATAAATTCAATCAGATCATATATGTTGGAAATTTTGTTTCCCATCCACACAAAACATGGTATCATTAAATTAAACAAAATCAAAGAACAACATAAACTATGAGTGAAGATAATTGCAATTACCTTCAGAATCTCAATTGTTTTTATTAGGATTTCAACTCGTTTCATCCTGCATGTAATTTGTTTGCTCATAAATTTGATTTCATGACACATAAAAAATAAAATAAAAGATTAAATTTCTATAAAGCTATATTATTTGATTTAACATACCGCCTTAGCTTTGCACCTTTGCAAAAGTTATAGTAATGATCAATGTCACCATTCTTAGCTTCATCAAGAGTAGGGTTTCCCATCCGGGGATCTTGCTTGGTTGGTTCAAGGATCTTATCAGAGGGGTTTTCCATTGCTTGTTACTGATTCACCTGAAAATGGAGAAATGATTATTAAGAAATAAGAATGAGATATATTTCAAACCTCAAACAATTCAGACAAGGCTTATGGAGTGAATAGACTTACCTTCTTACAAATGAGAGGAGCTTGTTTGCATACAACCTATAACTACTAGCTTGTTTATATATACACATTCACAATTGAATATTAAATTCAAATAAATGTTTAAAATTTTATTAAATATAATTTGCATTTGATAATTAAGATTCTTAACAACTAAGGTTTGAAAAACGATTACTTGAAATCTCAAACTGCCTATAATTAAAAAATATATCTTTATTTATATATATATATATAAATAAAAGACTATGTTTAAATTGATTATATAAATGGAATATAATTATTTATCATTTTTTGGAATTATAAACTTGAACGGAATGTAATAAAATACTAGTATCTTATTTCAATTAATATTTAGTACTCTTGATTGTTTTTCTTTTTGACTACTCATAAAAGAAAGCATTAAATATTTTTGCATTTTTAAATATTAAATGCTTTTACTTTCCATTTGTTTTTATTTTATAAAAAACATTTATACCTTTCATTAGTTAACAATAAATATTTTTTTATTATTCATTAATGAAGCATTAATTATTTTTGTTTTATTTTTTAAATATTAAATGTTTTTACTTTTCTTTTACCAGTAACGTCACGTTTTAACATCAGAGTTGGTTTTAGTGGTACATGTTTGATTCCCCTTACACAAGGTCTCGGGTTTTTTTGTGAATGGAAAAATAATCCCCATTGAGAAAGCTAGCCCCACTATAATGTGGATATGTTCCCGACTCGAGCAAGATTGTCTCCACGTAGAGGATACCTGTGGTTTTAACCAAAAAAAAAAAAGTAACATCAGACTTTAAATAGTAGAGTTGCTACTTTCCAGAGTGTTTTATCCAAAAAATGCTTTTACTTTTCATTTTGTTTCAAAAAACATTTAATACTGGGTAAAACTAGCTGAATAGCTAACTGAAAGCTTAAAAGATTGATAAAAGCTGAAAAACTAGCTGAAAGCTAAAAACTAGTTGAAAACTGAAAATTAAAGCTAGCTGATTTGATTGAAGGTGTTTGCTAAAACTAGCTGAAAATGGTAAAATGATATACAAGGACAAAATTAATTATTAAATAATGATGAGTGTGGATGATTGAGGGATGAACTTGTAATAAATTTTCAGCTAGTAGCTGAAAATTGGAGCTTTTCTTAAAAAAAAACCACCTCAAGTAGCTTTTCATGAAAAACTAGTAGCTATTCAAAAAAAACTACATTACCAAACACGTACAACTGAAATGACTTACCAAACACACTCTTAGTATTCATTCCAATGCTAAGTATAAGATAATTTAGACCAAACCATACGTATTAAGAAGATATATTACAAGTATTTAATTCATTGATTTTTGAAAAATTACTCTACAACACTCCAAACTTACCCCTATATAAATTTAAACTCAACTTTCATGTTAATCTTGTCAATTTAAAGTCTTTAAATCTTTAATTAAGTTTCACAATCAACATTTTATGTCGGGCTCTCATAAATATTTTGTAATTTAAAACTTGGAATCTAAAATTTTAATTTGCACCAAAATTTGAGAACCATATGCTGAAATCATGATCATTGAGACTCCCAACATCATTCACATATGGTTTATCAAAAGAATTTATTTAATTCTTCTCATCCATTAAAACTTGTGAATTATAAAGATTTAATCTTCAATAAAGATAAATATAAAAAAATAGGATTAAATATGTTTTTGGTCCCTAAACTTTCACCCGAATTTGGTTTTGGCCCCTAATCTTTTTTTTTTGTTTTTGGTCCCTAACGTTTTCAAATCATCGAAATTAGTCCCTGTCGTTACCCTTATATTTAACAGAGTTGACGGCAGGGACTAATTTCAATGATTTGAAAATGTTAGGGACAAAAAACAATGAAAAATAAAGATTAGGGGCCAAAACCAAATTCGGGTTTGGTCCCTAAACTTTCACCCGAAATTGGATTTGATCTCTAAAGTTTTCAAATTATTGAAATTAGTCCATACTGTCACCCCTATATTTAACAGAGTTGACGACAGGGACTAATTTCAGTGATTTGAAAACTTTAGGGACCAAAAACAACGAAAAAAACGATTAGGGACCAAAACCAAATTCGGCTGAAAGTTTAGGGACCAAAAACATATTTAACCCTATACTTAAAAATTTATATACTTTATCTTATAAATAAAACCGTGAGAAAATTTCTAACGTTGTTTTATATATAAAAATAAAGGGGTGACAAATAACTTTTTTTATTATTCATAAATGAAATCATGAATTATTTTTTCTTTTTAAATATTAAATACTTGTAATTTTAATTTTTTTAAAAAATATTTAATACATTCCATTACTAACATACTGTTTGGGTTTTGCTAAGGAATGTTGTGACATCCCAAATTATAACTATTTTCATAAATAGAATTAATAGGGGAAGGGGTTTTTATAAAAGGAATTGGGGGAAAAGGGAATTAAAAGTGAAAGTGGAGATTCAGGATTCTGATATTCTCACTTAAGCAAGCAGGTCTCGCTTGAGTGAGCATATCAGTAAAAGAGGGAATTTCGGGTTTTGTCATGCTCGCTCCAGCAAGAGTGTCTCACTCGAGTGAGCATATCAATAAAAAGCTTGGGGAAATGTTTCCGGTTTGCTCGATCAAGCGAGGATCCCTCGCTTGAGCATAATTTATGGGAAACATAAGAAAGCCCTAATTTGGGAAGAATCCCTATACATGTTTCTACTTCCATACAACTACATAGTATACAAACATATAGAAAATCCCCAACCAAACCATTCAACCACAAGTCAATAGGAAGAGATTAGCAGAATGGGGTTCATGAGAGGAGATTTATACAAATGAGTGGAGGTTTGTGGGTTATACTCATCTCAAGAGAGCTCAATGTGAAGAGAGAATGGAGTTGAGAGGTTGGGGATGAGCAACCCTTTCCTTCTTTTTCTTGGATTCCTTATATGCTAATAATAAAATTATTTTTCCAATTTAAAATCCAAACTAAAAAATATATGGTTTTAAAAGAGTGAAACTAATAAGTTTTATTTTATACCAATTCTTTTTCAGATATTTATACACCCACCCATTTATGCTAAAACATAGGAGTTTAAGTTTCTTGCTTACTATTTACCATAAATATTGAGTAGATGTAGAGATACTAATAAAAAATTACTCATTTTTCTTGATCACTAGAAAATGAAATAGAATGTTTAAAATGAAATGTTAACGAGTAATTTGTTGTCATTTATTAAGACTAATTTTTAGTGGATAGTTTATGAGTTTTTGACTAATTTTAATTCAAATTCTCTCAATTGATAAATTAGCTTTTATCACATTATATAATCGGTTAACATAAAGAGATTATTTTAAAGTTCACAATGTGCTTTATGTATTCAAGTTCAAACTTCAGACTAATCCTTAAAGAAAACTAAATCTCTTCTTGAATATATCAGACTGATATACAATGGAGGGTGTACTTGAACACTAGTTTAGGATATATTTAATGTCACTAATGTGAAAATTTTACTATATGATACTCTTACCACACAATAGAATAATTTATATTGCTTCTTTAGCGAAAAAAGTTCTTAATAATAGGAGGTTAAAGATTTAGCGTGATGCATGTCCTAAATTCACCTCATCTATCAATTAAGAAATGTTGATAAATCATGCACCCACAAACATAATTAAACTTTGGCATCAAAATAAAAAATTGACAACAACTTCAAGCTAACTTCAAATTCATGGGCTTTTATTATAACAACTCTTAAATGCTTTTTTTAATACATATTGAAATGAACCAAAACATACTATTTTGAAACCAAACATAGAGATAAACCCTAAATAGCTTTAGTCTATAGATATATCTTTGAAGGTCTTATTTAACTAAAGCCCCACATACAGTCCATCCCACATAATTGGCCCAAAGTGACGTCTCAGGCCCAAATTGAGGGCTTTATTTTAAGCTGCTTTACACCAAGACAAAGAACCAATAATTAGGGAGAAATCCAATACTGTAAAACATGGAAAATTGAATGATTAATTTATATTGAATCCCAATTTTTCCTATATAATATGCTTTAACCTTTGGCTGTTGCGTATAACCTAATCTGGAATGACTTCATTTTTTATAAGTTTAACGCAATAGCCAAAGCTATAAGCTTTTTCAATCTTTCTCTTTGAAGGATTTTTCTTAGGTTAAATGTGACGTCCTAATTTCCTAAATCCAGGAACAATGTCCGTTGAAAACATTATCCCAAATTTTCGAAATTATTTCGCGCCATTTCAAGTATCGTCATATACACATAACGCCTAAGCAATCCAACGTTTACTTAGACTTCCTCAACATTCAAGCATCACAATTCACAAAGCCAAATCTAACTTAAAAAGATGGGGACAAACCAACACTCTGAAGTGTTAAGGTTCATAAACTCCTACCGAAAATCCGACAGAGTTTCCCCTGAAAACTGAATATCTCCCAATTTCCAAAATCACCTGAAAACCAGCAAAAACCCAGTACAATTCATACTAACAAAAAGACTAATCCAGTTCAAAGGAGAAATATGCCTCCGTGGCCAATCTAAAGGTTTCTACGTCATACATCATTTAAATAGTCACTACAAGTGATTTTCCAATAACATATCTATATAATTACGATAATTAAACTATCAATACACCAATAAACTACTAAACTTTCTGGGCCACTGGGAGTGGGTGAGTCCACTCCAAAAGCTTCAACTTTCTCTGAACATTAGTTGGGAGTACCCTGCACAGCCTAAAATATATCCCCGAAACGTAGGGTGAGACTACGGTCCCAGTGAGCAAAAAATGCAGCAAGCAGTGTGGAAAACAAATAGATGCAATGCAACACCCAACACAGTTCATTAAAGTACACTTGAATGTTCTGGCCACTTATTTCATAACTTCCATCAATGGAATTAGTGGATAAATACAACATAATAATTAAGGTACTTCGATACTCAAATATACTGTCACACACACAACTTAAACGAATGCACATGAACGGCATAACCCAACCGTCGGGTTCTTATCACTTAAATCTCAAATAATTGTGTGGCTAGACCTGAGCTCAGACTACAAGGAACGCCTTCCTTGGGCACTAATCACCACCACTGGGCATTAATCACCCTGGGCACTAATCACCCCTTAAATCTCTGGGCACTAATCACCCAAGTCTTAAAACAACAATATAGTTATATTCTTTTTGTTCTGATAAATTAACTGGGCCAAAGCCAAAGCTTAAAATGTGAATGTGGAGGCCAAAGCCAAAAATCATCTTCTTCAACCTTTCCAATCAACAATAAATCATACATTCTCAATAGCTTTAAAATCAACATAGAACGTCCAAATAAGTCACACAAACCCCTACTATCAATTATTCCTGCAAAAACCCCCCCAAAATCCCCAAAATCCACTACCCTAGGGTTTCTCATACAAGCTCTTAATCCGCATAAATCATGTACAATAATCAATCCAACAATAAACCAACAACCACAAGTCAAATGAAGAGGATTAGAGAAAGAGGGGTCAAAGGAATGGAGATACAAGAATGGGGGTGGAGTGTGTGAGTTATACTCACCCAAAAGGAAGAACAATGAAGAAGATGGTGGGAGGAAATGGTGGAACACAAGCCCTAGAAGTGGTGGGGCACCCCTCAAACAAGCCCTTCACCTTCTTCAAAGCCTTTCTTTCTCTAGCTCTCTCTTAACCTCTCTTTAAAAATCTCTAAAAATGGTAGAGAATAAGCTAATAAAACGCGGCCCCTGTTTTAAAACAATTATGGACGCGAGGTTCCTTTCCTGGAAACCTGTTGCAACGCACACCACATTAATTAGGGGGGGGGGTGTTGGTCTCGGGGAAACCTAACCCGTTTCCCTTTCTTTTCTATAGTTTACAATATAATACATTATTATATCACTTATATTTATAATGTAATTAATTATTTCTTTTTTTAGCATAACCTGCATATATAATTATATATATATATATATATATTAGTATATTATTTTATTATATGTATTTAAAATAAGATTAATTTAAATTCCAGTTAAATATAAAAATATTATTTAATTTCTTATCTTGTAGAGATAAGACTAAATTTGTTATGACAAAGTGAACATTTAATTTTATTTGACTAAAGTTAAGGTTTAGATACCTTATCATAAATTATCTTATTTTATTATTCATTATTTAACATATTTCCTCACATATTATTATTATTTAAAAATTCTTACAAGTTCTCTCTTTCTCTTGTATTGGACATTAACACTTAATCTTCTTTTTCTTATCTAATTTTTCCTGCTATAATTTATCCTCCAACTTACCTAAAATAAAAATTATAAATATTATTTATTCCTCTCGATCTTATATTAAAAATTTAGATAAAGGCCAAATAATTTAGGGATGTTACATTAAACGTAACAGCCAAATAATAATTCATTTACAAATAAATGATTTCTTTGTTAGTTCCCCAAGTACCAAGGTGGTTCAACAGATTGGAATAGAAATTCTTTTTTGCCTTGGCTCTATAAAAGCTTGTGGAGGAAGAAGAAGAGAAAGAGATCCAGAATACATGAGTCAAGTACTCATTTTAGCTTAGGATAGTTTCCTTTCTAATGTATTGAGTACATGGGATAGTTTCTTTTCTAAGAGTATCTCCAATGTATTCGAATTTGTGTAATTCGAATTTGAGTTATGAACCAAAGAACTATCATTTACTTTTCTGAATACTAGAAATATCATATTTCTCGAATTCACTCTTATCTTCTTTTCGAATTTCTGAAGTTCTTCTATGTATTGACTTCAACCAAGAACTTTCTAAGTTGTCAAACTTATTGTTAAACTCGAAAAGTCAGTTTTTTAGTATTTTCTGTAAATTCGAAAAGTACAAAGAACTTACAACTTATGGAATTCAAATATCAGAAATTCAAATCCCAACAGATGCCCCCAAAAAATAGTCTCTTTCAAAAATCAATATTTTTATTTGCAGAAAGATATTTTTGGAACAAACTTTGGTATTCCTTATAACAATATTCAAAAAAGAAGAGGGAAAAAATTTTAATATCATTTTAGATAAACCCTTCAATTTTCCATTTAAAATTTAAATTTCAGTTACTTTTATCAGAATAACTAATTATCCCACGTCTCTAGGCTATTTAACTCATGTTCCAAGAAACGTGCAATCATGAATACTTTTTAACTTCCCTCTAATCATGACAATGTTACTCTTTATATAAATCCTAAGTGAAACATTTTATTTTCACTTTTCACTTCCTCTTCTACCTCAAAGAACCTCTCAACTTCTCTTTTTCTCGGCGTTTCCTTCCTATTCAAGGTAAGATTTTTTTTCATCTCATTGATCATTCTTTCTAGCTTTGAACTTGATTTTCACCGATTAATAGTTTCAAAAGTTCTGATTTACTTTTCTTGGCAATTTTCCAGCTCTTTGTCACCGTTATCTCATTTTCTTTTCTCTCTCAAGAAGCTTAAAAACTCCATTAATGGCTTTCGAAGCTCTCAACTCTGTTCCTCTTGCCATTACTAAGGGTGACTTTCTTGCTCGGGACGATATGGTTTATGTCCTAGAACCAGAAAATGCAGAAGAGAAAATAGCTATCTGGAATTCCCAGGTACTCATTCCATACTCCATTAGGAAAAAACACTTTGCTTTCTTAGGTCCTTATTCTCCTGTGTCTTTCCTTACTTCATATGATGAATTCTTTCCTAGTTATAAAGAAGAAAAATTCATGCTTTCAAGTCTAAGATTCGATTTGATCATCTCGAAACATTTCTGATATTTTTCGAGCAACTCCACCTTCTCGAAAAGATTCCTATATCATGTGGTTAAATAGGATTGAAGGCACCATGGGTTCCTTGTGGAAGAAATTGGGGTATCTTTGATCTATTCAACTTAGTAAATATGATCTTAGTCTTGACCATATCTTATTCTTTCCTCCTTTCTTTCTGGGAAAGAACCACTAATTCTTTTCATTTTCCTTATGGCATGCTCACTCCCACTTTGTTCGATATTGCTGCCATAACTGGCCTTCGACCTGAAGGCCAACTTGTTCTTCCTTTCATGAAGGTTCCTGAACCTCATGTTGAGCCTTGTTGGGATAAGTTAACTTATACCCATTTCATCCAACTCAATGCCAAATCTGGTAAAGTCACTGAGAAAGAGCATGTTGCCTTTCTCATGGTTTGGCTTTCAGCTTATGTTTTCTGTTCTCGATCCAACCAAGTTCCAAAATCCTATCTTCCCCTTGCTCAGATGTTGGCCAAGGGTATTCGAATGGATTTAAGTAGATGTCTTTTGGCCAATGTCTATGACATGCTGTCTGAGGCCATTTTTGCTCTAAAAATAAAAGAACCAGTTCGAAATCTTGTGGCCCTTTCTGGTTTCTTCAACTTTGGCTAAATGCCATTTTCGAAGACAAATTCGAAAGTTCTGAACCCTCAGACTCGAATCTTCCTTCTTCTATTGAAGGTTTCAGACTTTCTTTCCTTACTCCTTCCTCTTAAAAGAATCGTTTGGAGTCATTCCAAAGCTTACTTCTCTTCTTTCCTAAAAATCACAAACATACTCCTCAACTTGCACCTTTCTCTTCGAGAACTCGAGGACCTGAGTGGTTTACTCGAAATTCCCTTGTGACACTCCGGGTGCACAATCTGAAAGTTTAGAAATTTGGAAGCAGTTTTTATCTTATGATCTCATATACTGTGGCTCCAACTGAAAGATTTTCGAAGTCTTCAAATACCAACCTCAATTGGTAGCTCGTCAATTTGGGCTAAGCCAATTTTGACCAACACCTTGCTATATTTCCAAATCCCAAATCCTGATAGAAGACATGGTGAATGGCGAAGAGGGCTCAATGACTTAGAAAATAAGAAGGGTGAAAAACCTTTGTCTTTATGTCAGTTCCTTTCGAGCTTTCCTATTACTGCACATTGTCTTTCGAGAAGGAATGGTGGTCACATTATTATAATGCTATTCAAGTTGATGAAGCCACTGTTTTACAAGACTAATAAAGACATTGCTATACGCAGAGAATCAACAGGAGGAAACCAAAGGTACGCATATGTCAAAGAAATTGAAGCTTTCGAGAAATCTTTTCACGTGTTCTATAATCCTGAAAAATTTCTATAGAACTATTTCTGAAGCAGCTCTTCTTTAAAAGAAAAATTTCTTCAAACAAACAAATTTCAAGTCATAAATCCCAAAGGTAAAACTTTTTTTCGGAAACTATTGTCCTAAATTTCCCATCTTTACCAATTGCAAGATTTGGTTGCAAAGAGTTTACATGGTCCCTGATGGACTAGACCGTAACTCTTTGAACTTCCTTTTTAATGATACCCAAACCTCTTTCGAAAAGAGTTACTTTAACAAATACCACTTTGGACAATTATCCTTTTATACCCCATTGGGATATAGAACATGTGAAAATTCTGCCTACCGACTTCATGGTCCAAGGTAAGAATATGTTACTTTCTTATCTTTATCTTGTTATCACGGAATTCCCCTTTAATATTCTTATTTCTCTTTTAACTCAAGAAATCAAATTCCCGGGAAAAAAAACAAATGAGGATTGGGAAAAGTGAAGAAGAGGAAGAAAAAGGAAAAGAAATCTAAGAAAGAAGACTCCAGCATCTTCTCAAAATCCTTATGTAAGTTAGGTTTCAAATTTCGAAATGATTTAAAGTTTCACTTCGAAATTAACATGATCTTAATCATATCCTTTACAGGCTGCTGCTTCTAAATCTCGAAAGAAGACCACGTCCAAGTAAGGTCGAAAAGAATGACGAACCTTTCTGATAAGAGTCCTTCTGCTTCTATGGGCAAGAAGAGAATGAAGCAGATGATTCAAGTACTTCAAGAAGAAAGCAGTGAAAGGTCAAAAAGAAAATTCAATCATCTGAATCCAATGAAGAATCTTTTCTCGAAGGTAAACTCAAATTTTCTTTTGAATTCAAAATTTTTATGAATTTCAAAATTTGTACCAATACTTATTTTCTTTCTTCACAGGAATGATTCCAGAAAAACAAATTATACCTCGAGAGCAAAAAATACTAACAAAGAAGAAGGCTCTAAAAGAGAAGAAAATTCTTTTTGTAATTCCACCGGGGAAAAACCATTGGAGTTGTAAGATTTCATTTCCCGGTTTTATGGTTTTGTTTTAGCTTTAATTTCTTTTTCTAATTCGAAGTACATTGCCTTCATGTAACTCAGAGAGTTGGCCAAAGATTTTAAAGTTAAGGCCCATAAAAACTCAATCCCAAGTGGAATTGTGGAACAAGTAATTTTTACTCTCTTTTCTTTTGTAGAAGCAAAATACTTCTTGTTCATGTTGTTTGTCTAATCTTCAAAATTCCTTTGTTTTCAGATAAAACATATCTTCTAGCTCTCAAACTGAGAGTGTGATTCAGGAAGGAAAGACTATTGAAAGTCCACTTCAGGCTACTTCTTCGAAGAAATTACTTTCGAAATATCAAGCCATGGACAATATTAAAGAAAGTATCGAAGAACAAGAAGAGAAGGAAGAAGAAGTACAATCCCCTTTTGATCCAATAAAGAAGATTCTCCTATGGAAGAAGATACCCCCGTGCCTTCTCCTCAACCTACACACCTCAAGAAGAGAAGAAAAACTCCTATGAAAGGGACTTCAAATGTCCAATCAGAATCAGAGACTCCAGAAAAAGTCCCAACTTTTTTCGAGGGATTCATCTAGGTCTACTCCTGTATACACTCCTATAGAATTAGATGATTGCCTCAAAAGTTTGGATGAAATCCATTTCTGGTTTTCGAAAGTCCTTTCGGGGGAAGGAAGTTTCTTTATCATCAGCCCATTTCTGAAGCAACTATACAGAACCCTTTGAACGAAGCAGATTCAATTGAAACAGTTTTTCAAAACATCAAGAAGTTAGTGTTCGAGAAACCCATGTTGAAAATGATTCCTAAGGATCTTCATTACAAAGTAGAGATTCAATGTTACTTGACTCTTTTTGATAACAGACAAAAAGAATTTTCTGAATCTCAACAAGAATGGATCAAAGGTTTCTCAAAATTATATCAGAATGCCCTCAACACTCTTGATCAAATTGAGGAGACTACTTCGAGGTTAAGCATTCAAAAAGGTGAGAAGGCTGAGCTGATGGATAAGCTTCAGGATAGCAAAGGCAAAGTTCAGAAATACGAGCAATCCATCAAGCAAAATTTATCCAAGGTTGAGGATCTCGAAAAAGAGAATCTTCGAATTGAGGCAGCAATTCGAAAACTTCAGGAGGATGTCAGAGTGAAGTCACAGCAAAGAGAGCTGGAAGCCACCATTGAGGCAGAGGTCTTCTCGAACTGAAATTCTCAATTCTGTTAAAGGAATTTCGAGAAGTGCTGTAGACGTTTCGAAAGATATTAGTAATTTGGAAAAATCTGACTACAGCCTGAAGATCCAATATGAAGACCTAATGCATGACTTCGCAAAGATGAAGAATGATTCTCCTTTTTAGTTGCTTCTGCCTCTTTTCGAATCTTTACTATGTAATTTCGAATTTATTTGTTGAGCATGGGCTCAAATTCAATTGTCCTTTGAAAATTTATTTTTTTATGCACAATTCAGTTCTTGCAAATTTGGCTTATATTCCTTTAAGTATTTCCCGTTTATTGACATTATGCGTAAATCACCAAGCAATTCTCGAATTGAATACGCATTGTTCGAAAAAACCTTTTCGATCTCGAAAGGTCCCTCCCAATTAGGTGACCACTTACCAAATCTCTTAGATTTTTTATCAATTGGTAAAATTAACTTCCAAACATAATCACCTAATTGAAAACCTTTTTTCTTAACCCTTCGATTATAACAACGAGAAATTTGCTCTTTTTGTCTAATGATATTTTCGAGAGCAAGTAACCTTTCTCATCAAGTTCATTTATCAAACATCAAATTCCAATAATCTTGAGAAGGTAACTCGAATTGCCTTTGAACCCTTATTGATTGCAAGTTTATTTCCACTGGTAATATAGCATCATGACCATTACCAATTTTAAGGAGTTGTTCGAGTAGCTTCTCTTGGAGAATTTCTATAAGCCCAAAGAACTTGATTTAATGTTTCATGCCAATTTCTTGGACGTTGTCCAATATGTCTTTTAATTAAAGCAATAATAGTTTTATTAACTGCTTCAACTTGTCCATTGGCTTGTGCATAATAAGGTGTAGAGGAAAGTAACTTTATTCCTTTCGATTCAGTAAATCTAACCATTTTTCGACCAGTAAACACTGTTCCTTGATCTGTAGTAATGGTTTCTGGTAAGCCAAATCGAAATATGATATTTTCTTCGATAAAACGAATGATATCTTCCTGAGAAACTTCTCTTAAAGGAATTGCTTCTACCCATTTGGTAAAATAATCAACTCCAACCAAAATAAATTTATGGTTCTTCGAAGAAGCTGGATGTATCATTCCAATTAAATCCAAAGCCCATCCTCTAAAAGGCCAAGGTTTTATTATCGAATGTAGCTCACTTGCTGGAACTTGTTGCACATTTCCATGCTTTTGACATTCCTCGCAAGACTTAGCAAAATTATGACAATCTTTGGTCATCGAAGGCCAATAAATAGTTTTCTTTTTAAAATCCATTCCATTTTCTTTCCTGCTTGATGGGCTCCACATGCTCCTTCATGCACTTCGACTAAAGCCAAGTATGCTTCAGTTTCTCCCAACATCTAAGTAAATTCCCATCAACAGCTTTTTTATAAAGTTCTTCACCTAAAATACAATAATTTAGAACTTTATATTTCAAGTTTTGTTATTAGAAAGGAAGGATTTTGTATAAGGTTCACAATTTCTTTTCTCCAATCATTTTGATCTAAAAGATTTATATTGTGAATCTCGAATTCTTTCATTGGAAGTCTTTTCTGAATATCACTGATCTTTCTCAGTGTTCCAATCGAAATTCTGTATCCAGAAGCTATCTGAGCCAATTCATTAGCTTCAAAATTCTGACCTCTTGGAATGTGTTCAATCTTAATTTCATCAAACATTTCCAGAAGTTTATTGGCTTGAATCAGTACTTAGCCAATTTTGGATCTAAACATTTATACTCTTTAGTCTTGTTTGATAACTAACTGGGAATCTCCTCTAATATGTACATTCTCGAATTCATAGATAAATATTTCGAGACCAGCAATAAAGCCTCATACTCTACTGCATTATTGAACAATGATGTTTTATTTCAAACATCATTCGAGTAGGAAATCCTTTAGGTGAAATTATTAAAATTCCAATCCCTGATCCATTCTTATGTTTGGATCCATCGAAAAAACTTCCAAGGCTCTAAGCCTATATATGTTGATTCTTCAATTGGAATTGGGGGATGATCAACCAAGAAATCTGCAATTACTTGTCCTTTCATCGATTTCAATGGGACAAATTTTAACGAAAACTCAGTTAATGCTAACGCCCATTTTCCAACTCTACTGTGCAATATAGGTTTCAACAACATATGTTTTATTACATCGAAATGAGATATTACAAATACATCATGAGATTTAACATAGTACTTGAGTTTAGTACAAGAAAAGTACAAACACAAACATAATTTTTCTATTGCACAATATCTAGTTTCTGCATCATTGAGGACTCTACTTAAATAATAAACAACTCTCTCTACCCCATTTTCATCCTCTTGAGCCAACATACTTCCTATAGTGGCTTCTGAAGCAGAAATATACAATTTCAAAGGTTTTCCTGGCAAAGGAGGAGTCATAATCGGAGGAGTTGTCAGATATCTCTTGATTTCCTCAAAGACTTGTTGATGTTCATTTTCCCACTTGAAACTTTCTTCTTTCTTTAACTTCAGTAAAGGGGAAAAACTTTCGTCTTTCCTGATAAATTCGAAATAAATCTTCGAAGAAAATTTACTTTTCCAAGAAAAGACTGCAACTGTTTCTTTGTAGAAGGCGGAGATGCTTCTAGAATCGCTTATCCTTTTTTGTGAACTAGGAATCCCAGAAAATTACCTGCAGATACCCCAAAAGCGCATTTAATAGGATTCATTTTTAAACCATGCTTTCTCATTCTTTCGAAAGCTTGTCTTAAATGATCTAAATGAAAGTCTTTTGATTCAGACTTAATCACAACATCATCTATATAGACTTGCATAAATTTCCCTATTAAATCATGAAAAATAGAATTCATGGCCCTTTGGTACGTTGCACCAGCATTTTTAAGGCCGAAAGGGCATCATTACCCATTCATAAGTTCCTATTGCACCAGGACATCGAAAAGCTGTTTTCGAAATATCCTCTTCAGCAATAAAAATTTGATTATATCCAGAATATCCATCTAACATACTTAAAAGTTCATTTCCTGCTGCCGAATCTATTAACATATCAGCAACCGGCATTGGATATTCATCTTTTGGGGTTGCATTATTAAGATCTCTAAAGTCAATACATACCCTTAAAGATCCATTTTTCTTAATAACAGGTACAATATTCGAAATCCAATCAACATACCTGGCAGTTCGAATGAACTTAGCTTTTAGAAGACGCTCAATTTCTTCTTTTATCTTCGAAACTATTTCTGGAGCAAATCTTCTAGGAGCTTGTTTCACTGGTCGCTTTTCTGGAAAAGTAGGAAGTTTATGTTCGACCAAATCTCGACTCAAACCAGGCATTTCATGGTAATCCCATGCAAAACAATCTTATATTCTTTCAACAAGTCAATTATTTCTTCTTGAATTCTTCTTCGAGATTCTGACTTACAAAAGTGGGTCTTTTTTCGTCATCAGTTCCTAAATTCACTTCTTCTAAAGGATCTTGAGCCTCCATTTTCTTAATACCTTGAGATAAAGTTCCTTCAAAACCCAAAGGGGAATCATCATAAATACAATCTAACTTTCCAAAATCAACCCCTTGAGTTTCCTGAACATAAGTTTCAACTTTCTGAATCATTTTCTCAAGATAGTCCTTTTCAGAATTCTCACTTCCTTCAGAAATCTTTTTAAAATTTTCATTTTTTAAGTCTGATGACATTTCTTCTTGTTATTTCCTCAATAATTATCCTTCCTTCTTGCCATTCGGCCTGAATGGCCGTTATTTCATCATTACATTTAATTTGTTCAGATTCGGCTTCGAAAGCCGCTTCTACCTTCTTTTCGGCCATGTAGGCCGAAATTCGAGCCCAAAAGCTCGAATCTATTCTGGATCTGACCATTCAGAAATTTTGTGGCCTCAAATGGGCCAACATCACACTGTAACATGAACCCGCAATCAGGATTCAACCTTAAAGAATAAGGTACTTTTGTAGGCACCAACATATACTTATCAATCATTTCATAAGGTCTTGTCTTCATAACCTTCTTTTCAGTACTTCTCACATCAACGACATCCTCTTCGACTTTGAAATAATTTTTGTCCCCATCAACATAAATGGGTACACCTCTTTAGTCCACATACAAAGCCTCTGATGCATTGAAGATGGAACAACACCTACTCCATGAATCCATTCTCTTCCAAGCAAAAGATTATAGTTTGCTTTCGAATCAACCACAACAAACATAGTGGGTCTCATAATGGTTCCCACTGTTAGTTCCAAACATAACACTCCTTCAGATTTCGAAGTCTTTCCACTGAAATCTGTAATGATCATTTGATGAGGCATTAAATCAAACTTAGTCTTCATCAACTTCTTCATCATAAACTTCGGCATCAAATTCACTGCCGCTCCAGAATCCACAAGTACCTTTCCTATACTTACATCTTCGACCAAAGCCCTAATAAAAAGGCTTCATGTGAAGTTGCATATCTTCTGTAGGCCTTTCGAAAACTGCAGAAGTATTCTGACAAATCTGTTTACCAATGTAAGTATAACAAATAGGGTCCTCACCTATATCATCTTCTTCATAGTCTTCATCCTCCAAGTCCTTTTCAAGTTCTTCTGCATATTCAGCAGGTAAGAAACAACTGCGCAAATGTCATCCAGACCATCTGCGAAACCTGTTTCGAAATTCTCAGTCAACAAATCTCTTCGTTTTCGTTAAAACCCCCAATCACTTGGAAAAAGGTTTCTTCTTTACAACTTGTGCATATGAAGGATGATTTGAGTTCGCCTGAACTTGAATAACTTGAGCATTCTTTGCTTGAACAGGCTTGGGTTGTGCATTACTTCTTTCAACCACCATGTTTCTTTTCTCTTGTTCCTCGAAAGCAGCCTTTCTCATTCTTTGTGCTCTCCTCCATTGAGTTTTCGTCATTTGTGGCCTATTTCCATAATAAGGCCTCTGTTGAAACCCTTGAGAATTGTACTGAGGTTTGTATATCCAGGACGAACCCATTTGTTTGGAGGAACTGATGATGATGGCACAAAAGTTCGAGGCTTTCCATTAACATGGAAATTTGGGTGCATAGGTTGCTTTCCTTTATTAAACTTATTCACTTTGAGGTATCTTTTCTTCCGAAATGGACTCTGATTTCGAGATCCATCCACCATAAGAAGGATTAACCTTTCTTTGCTTGTTTTCATTCTTTTGGCTTTTTACAGCCACTTCCTGATAATGCTTCTTCATCCCAGAATCACGAAATGCCTTCAGCAGATCTATCAAATACTGCATGACATCTTGGACATAAGTCAATTGAAGCATCTTCAGATTTTTCTATTCAGAAACTCAAGTAAAGATTCTCCCCCTTTTGGGAAAATGTCTTGAAATTCCTGAACTTCCTCTGGAGCCATTTCGATGGCTTCCTCAACAGAATTTGAGTCTTCCACTTCAACCATGTTCACACTTGCAGGCTCTGCATAGTTAGCATTCACTTGAAGTGGGTCAGAATCAATCTTCATTGCCATTGGAGTTTTTTCTTCGAATTTCAATCTCCCTTGTTTAATGGCTTCTTGATAATATCCCTGAAACGAACACAACTATTAGTCCAATGTCCAAAAGTATGATGATATTTACAATACTTTCGACCTCTTCTCTGTTCCTGAGAAGGAATCTTATGATCATCACTTAAAATTATTTGTTTGTCTTTTACTAATATATCGAAAATTTGGTCAGCTTTCGAAATATCGAAACCATAATTTTTTTAGGAAATCTATCTTTTGTATCATTATTAACATTTCCATTTGGTTTCAAAGATTGACAAACATAAGGAGGTCCTGGCTTAAGTTCTGCCACGTGAACATCATTATCTTCTAAGTCATATTCGAAATCACTGTCATCAGAAACTTCTAAATATGCTATTTTATCTTTTCTGAAAACCTTCTCAGGTTTCCTGAATCTTTCTTTTTCTTTTTTAAGATGTTCGATTTGCCTTACTTTATCAGCCAATTGGGCCATATCCCTAAGTTGTTGATTAATCAATTTCTTTCGAATTGAATAATCCAAACCTCCTGCAGCCATTTGGACTAACTCATATTCGGGATTTGAGTAAAGCATCTTGCTTTCATTTGCCTAAATCTATTCAAATAATCATCTATTGATTCATTTGATGATCTTTTAATATTAACTAAATCCATTAGAGTAACTTTAGTTTCTCCTCTAAAGAATTGTTCATGAAAACTCCTTTCTAATTGATTCCATGAATGAATCGAATTGGGGAAAGAGTTGTAAACCAAGTAAAGGCATTCTTGGTTAAGGAACTAGGAAAATACTTCATTTTCAATTCCTCATTATTGGCCAAATCACCTGCTTCGATTTGGTATCGAGCAATGTGTTCGACAGTAGATTCTCCTACTTCACCAGAAAACTTAGTAAATTTAGGGACTTTCCACCCCTAGGTAACTCAGTTTGTAAAACCATTTGGGTAAAAGGAGATACTACATAGGGATGATTTGCAAATCCTACATTAAACCCATGTCTGTTTAGGACTTGTTCGACAATTCCAACAACATTTTGTTGCCCCCTAAGTTATTTGCTCTTATCCTTTCTAGAATTTCATCAGCATTCTGATTTCTGTTCAGAATAACTCTAGGAGCATTTTCTTCCCTATTTTCGACTGGAACAATAGGGTTTGGTATTTGATTATTTTGATCCCCTTGATTTATTGAGGATTACAATTAGCCACTTGCCTTACAATAGGGTCTGCAGGTGCCCCAAACACATCTGCAATCCTTTCCATTTGCCTAGCCAACAAATTATAGTTAGTATTTGTTGTTTGTACTAGAGGATTAAATATTGTGGCCATTTGTTGAGTCAACATATTCATCATTTCATGATTACTTTCATCCATTTGTTGTCTCAAAGATTGTAAAGTAGAGTTTGTAATGGATGAAGAAGAACTTCCCACAAAAGGATTAAAAATAGTCCCACGGTTTGCAAAAGGAACCGTTGTTGGACCAACTGTTGACATTGTTGGTGGTGCCATCCCAGAACTTGGGACGAAACCAAAAGGTAATCCATAAGGAGGATTTCCATTCTGAGATGCAGAAACATTACTAGAAATAGGGATAGTAGACATAACTTGACTTATACCCATATTTTCAGGTAAAGTCGTAGAGGCCATTTGGTCTCTATTAACACTACTATTTCCATTAACCCCATTATCATTATTATTCACAGATTCATTTGCTTGGGGTGGTGGACTTCCAGAATTGGTAGTATCCCTACTATTGTTTCCATTTCCTGTTTGCCTTGCATTATTAGCCATTTGAACAGATATTGTTCTACCACTTCTCAAACGCATGCAAGATCAGTTTTCAGAAAATCATAACACACTACTTTTGGCAATTGTGTCCCACGGGCGTGCCAATTTGTTTGTGGTGATAAAATCTAATCTCGAAAAATTTACTTTATCACTTTGATTCTAAGAACAATCTGGGGATTAGAATCAGATCCTCTTACGGGACTCGTTTTAAAAAGTAGATTTATGGTGTTTCTGATTTGTAGAATTAGTAAGAAAAACTTGATTTTCCAGAAACTTTCAAAGGACTTGACTTTTCTAGAAATTAAATGATTTTTCCAGAATTTGACTTCTAGAAATGAAAGAACTAAAGTTAATTGATTCAGAATTTTATCAAAGAACTTATCTTTCAAAAAGCTTAGAACTACTTGATTCAGAATTCTATCAAATAAAGTTCTAAATTGGATTCTTGAAAATCAAAGTTTCAAAGAAATAGAAAACATAGAATTTGAAAGAAAGAAAGAAAAAGTACGTGAAATGTAAATTGCAGAATGTAAATTGCATAAAATAGATTGCAGAAAGTAAATGAATTGTAAGAACAATTTGCTTGAATTGAAATGTGGATGGGTTCATCACATACTATTACTCCTTGTAACCTGTTTGTCGCAGTGAGATCGGACGTATAAGGTGTTTCAGAGTTTGAGTATAATGATTTGCCAACCTTTACATAGAAAGTTCACCTATTTATAGATTTTAATCCTAACGGCTAACTAATGTACATTTGACACATCATCTAGCCCTATGTGTTGGCAGCGTGCATGCTTGCCACGTTTTCTGCTAACCAGAAAACTACCTTTCTTCTTTGAACTTTTTCAAATGCTTTTACTGGAATGTTGACATCTGTCTTTGATCAACCAACTTCTGTAACTTCCAGTAACTGTTTTCTTCTTCTTCTGTTTCCCCGAAAAGTCACTTTCAGATTCAGAAATCTTCTAAGTCTTTATGCACCTTGTTTTCGAGTTTCTGCTTTCTGTAAACTCGAAATCTTGCTTTTCGATTTCTCAAAATCTTCTTTCTGGAATTCTGACTTCTTGTACTCGAATCTTGCTTCCAGAACCTCGAAATTATCTTTCTGAGTTTCGAAATCTTCTACCTTTGAAACTTGAACCCATTAAGTCTTTTCTTGATTTCGAGTTCTGATTGCATTCCCTAGTATGCCACGTATCAAACTCTTTACTGGCTAAATCAAAAGTCATGAAGACCACCGTCCACCGTCCATTCAACTTCATTAATGAGAATTCTTCTCATTAGACATTTGTAGAGGTGCATTTATGAATCTTAATTTTTCTAACCCCTATAAATAGAGGTTCTATTTGGATTCATTTCTCAATATTCTAAACTTTCTTCTCCTTCTTCTTCCAAATTCTTTATAGAATATGAAGAAGTATATTCCTTTGGCTGTTGCGTATAACCTAATCTGGAATGACTTCATTTTTTATAAGGTTAACGCAATAGCCAAAGCTATAGGCTTTTTCAATCTTTCTCTTTGAAGGATTTTTCTTAGGTTAAACGTAACAGCCAAATATAATTCATTTACAAATAAATGAATTTCTTTGTTAGTTCCCCAAGTACCAAGGTGGTTCAACAGATTGGGAATAGAAATTCTTTTTTGCCTTGGCTCTATAAAGCTTGTGGAGGAAGAAGAAGAGAAAGAGATCCGGAAGACATGAGTCAAGTACTCATTTTAGCTTAGGATAGTTTCCTTTCTAATGTATTGAGTACATGGTAGTTTCTTTCTAAGAGTATCTCCAATGTATTCGAATTGTGTAATTCGAATTTGAGTTATGAACAAAAGAACTATCATTTACTTTTCTGAATACTAGAAATACCATATTTCTCGAATTCACTCTTATCTTCTTTTCGAATTTCTGAAGTTCTTCTATGTATTGACTTCAACCAAGAACTTTCTAAGTTGTCAAACTTATTGTTAAACTCGAAAAGTCAGTTTTTAGTATTTTCTGTAAATTCGAAAAGTACAAAGAACTTACAACTTATGGAATTCGAAATATCAGAAATTCGAATCCCACAATAATCGGTTAACATAAAAGATTATTTTAAAGTTCACAATGTGCTTTATGTATTCAAGTTCAAACTTCAGACTAATCCTTAAAGAAAACTAAATCTCTTCTTGAATATATCAGACTGATAACAAAGGGGGTGTACTTGAACACTAGTTTAGGATATATTTAATGTCACTGATGTGAAAATTTTACTATATGATACTCTTACCGCACAATAGAATAATTTATATTGCTTCTTTAGCGAAAAAGTTTCTTAATAATAGGAGATTAAAGATTTAGCGTGATGCATGTCCTAAATTCACCTCATCTATCAATTAAGAAAATGTTGATATAAATCATGCACCCACAAACATAATTAAACTTTGGCATTAAAATAAAAAATTGACAACAACTTCAAGCTAACTTCAAATTCAGGCTTTATTATAACAACTCTTAAATGCTTTTTTTTAATACATATTGAAATGAACCAAAACATAATATTTTGAAAACAAACATAGAGATAAACCCTAAATAGCTTTAGTCTATAGATATATCTTTGAAGGTCTTATTTAACTAAAGCCCCGCATCCAGTCCATCCCACATAATTGGCCCAAAGTGATGTCTCAGGCCCAAATTGAGGGCTTTATTTTAAGCTGCTTTACACCAAAACAAAGAACCAATAATCAGGGAGAAATCCAATACTGTAAAACATGGAAAATTGAATGAATTTATATTGAATCCCAATTTTCCTATATAATATGCTTTAACCTTGATGTGGTTTGTTATCAATCACTTCCGCATCAGAAGGTTCAGAGTCCCAATTAATGGGTTGTTGTTCAATCAACTTTTTCTTTTCGACACTCAACATTTCACATTCAGCTGAAAAATACAAAACAAGTTGAACTCCATTACAAATATATATTATATATATATATAAATGTTACATGCACAACACAAATCAAATCAGAATAGCAATAAAAAAGAGCAAGAGGAAACCTGTTGTGAGTTTCAACATATGTTCCACTTCAAAGCGTTTCTGATTTTAGTCTTTCGTTCTCAATTTGCAACATTGAAGCGCCTTTCTATAGACTTCACATTTCCAAAGAAGAAAGGCTAATTTCTCCTGCACAGGGAAACCTCACAATAATTTCAATCAGATCATATATGTTGGAAATTTTGTTTCCATCCACACAAACATGGTATCATTAAATTAAACAAATCAAAGAAAACATAAACTATGAGTGAAGATAATTGCAATTACCTTCAGAATCTCAATTGTTTTTTAGGACTTCAACTCGTTTCATCCGTATGTAATTTGTTTGCTCATAAATTTGATTCATGACACATAAAAAATAAAATAAAAGATTAAATTTCTATGAAGCTATATTATTTGATTTAACATACCGCCTTAGCTTTGCACCTTTGCAAAAGTTATAGTAATGACCAAGTCACCATTCTTAGCTTCATCAAGAGTAGGGTTTCCCATCCGGGGATCTTGCTTGGTTGGTTCAAGGATCTTATCAGAGCGGTTTTCCATGCTTGTTACTGATTCACCTGAAAATGGAGAAATGGTTTATTAAAATAAGATGAGATTTTCAAACCTCAAACAATTCAGACAAGGCTGATGGAGTGAATAGAGTTGCCTTCTTACAAATGAGAGGAGCTTTTTTGCACAAGCTATAACTACTAGCTTGTTTATATACACATTCACAATTGAATATTAAATTCAAAATAATGATTAAAATATTATAAATATAATTTGCATTTAATAATTAAGATCTTAACAACTAAGGTTTGAAAAATTATTACTTGAAATCTCAAAATGCCAAATAATAAAAAATATATCTTATATTTATATATATATAAAAGGCTATGTTTAAATTGATTATATAAATTGGAATATAATTATTTATCATTTTTTGGAATTATAACTTGAACGAAAATGTAATAAAATACTAGTATCTTATTTCAATTAATATGTATTCTGATTGTTTTTTCTTTTTAACTATTCATAAATGAAAGCATTAAATATTTTACATTTTAAATATAAATGCTTTTACTTTCCATTTATTTTTATTTTTTAAAAAACATTTATACCTTTCATTAGTTAACAATAAATATTTTTTTACTATTCTAAAATGAAAGCATTAATTATTTTGTTTTATTTTTTAAATATTAAATGTTTTTACTTTTCTTTTACCAGTAACGTCACGTGTTACCATTGGAGTTGGTTTTAGTGGTACAAGTTTGATTCCCCTTACACAAGGTCTCGGATTTTTGTGAATGGAAAAATAATCCCCATTGAGAAAGCTAGTCCCACTATAATGTGGATATGTTCCCAACTCGAGCAAGATTGTCTCCACGTGGAGGATACCTGTGGTTTTAAATAAAAAAAAAAGTAACGTCAGACTTTAAATAGTAGAGTTGCTACTTTCCCGAGGTTTTACCAAAAAATGCTTTTACTTTTCATTTTGTTTCAAACATTTAATACCGGGTAAAACAAGCTGAATAGCTAACTAAAAGCTTAAAATATAGATGAAAGTTGAAAACTAGCTGAAAGCTAAAAATAGTTGAAACTAAAATTAAAGCCAGCTGATTTGATTGAAGGTGTTTTGCTAAAACTAGCTGAATGTAAAATGATATGATGACATAATTAATATTAAATAATGATGAGTGTGGATGGTTGAGGGAAAACTTGTAATAATTTTCAAGCTAGTAGCTGAATTTGGAGCTTTTCTTAAAAAAACCACCTCAGTAGCTTTTCAAGAAAAACTAGTAGCTATCCAAAAAAACTACATACCAAACACGTACAACTGAAAGACTTACCAAACACACTCTTAATATTCCTTCCAATGCTAAAGTTAATAGATAATTTAGACCAACCATACGTATTAAGAAGATATATTACAAGTATTA